>LOEQ01006877.1:0-12497 GCA_001685075.1 Bramus lutescens | reverse complement strand
TCTCCTCAGCTGCCCAAGGAACAAGCTGGGGCAATCTCCTTGGACACCTGGGATATTCTCTAGAGTCAAGACTCTTGCCAACCCTAAAATGGCTCCCTTAATTAAGATATCTACTTAGTGTGGCGGTTTCTCAGGAAATTCGGGATCATACTTCATCTCTTAATTTTACAGTGTGGACAATTTTCTGTTCTTAAACTTTCAGTAGTATTGGTGGGTTAAACTCTTATTCATTCTACCTCCTTTCCTTCTTTCTTGATGCCTTCTACTCTATTTTTTCTTTTCTTCTTTCTTTTTTTTTAGTTTCTCTCTCCTGACAGGGTGTCTATATTTCTGATTCTGACCTACAACTAACTGTACACACATCCACACATGAACACATGCACAGACACACTCAGAGAAGAAAGAAGATACAGGAGAGAGAGAGACAGAGACAGAGAGAGAGAGAGAGAGAGAGAGAGAGATCGTTGTAAAGGAAAAAGACATGTACTTCTAAATGAGAATTTTTACTGTCTGTATACATTTTTCATTTCTTATATTCTTCAGAAGAATGCTTGAAAGTGAGAACTTACATTTTCATACTGAACTGAGAATAACTTAATAGTCTTTAAGGATTCCCAGTTGGTCTTAGATGAGGCTGAGAATAGCAATCTGATTCTATAGAAAAGCATGCAAGCTCAAACATTTAAAATAAAGATACTAAAATGAAATTAAGACTAAGAAATCCAGTTACTTTATTTTTATTATATTATTTTACTGAGTAAAAGATGATCCTCTTTTGCAAAAATAAGGTATTATCAATAAATACATGCCATTCCCTTCTGCAGTAAGTTAAGAATGCAGCATTTCACAGATGATAATGGCCAGGACTGACAACATTTCTTGAGATAGAAGCTGTCTTTTTGTGTTCAGAAATGTCTTTTTTTTTCCCCAAATGTTAGTGTTAAGATGGGGGCTATGAATTTATTTCTTAAATCTATGCTGAAAAGATAAAGTCAAAATCAAATATAGTAATAAGATGCCATTGATGAAAAGGAGAAAACCTTGACCTAAAAATATGATGATTTAGTGTCTTCCCCAATTGATTACGGGCTGGCTCTCCTCTTCCTTCATTTAATTGAAGAGCTTATCGGCCTTGAGAAGTGAAAGTATGAAAGCCTGGAAGTGAAAGTGTGTATTTAAAGAAAAGCTGACAATAAATTCAAAAACGTCCAAAGCATAACTGCATTTTCTAAATGTACCCACATATCTGGAAAATATGTGCCTTACATTTGAAAAATTTAGATGCCTTATGGTTGAAAAATGTAAAACCTTTAATTGTTTGAAATCTCCTTTAATGCCCCAGAAGATGACTCTCCCACATAAGCAAATGTGATGCGTTTGGTGGACCAATGTGCATTTTCCACAGTGTCTTACCTCGCCTTTGTCTTTTATCATTATGAAGTCTCCCTTTCTTTATTTAAATTCCTTTTAATTTTACATACCAACCCCAGTTGTTCCTCCCTCCCCTTCTCCTGCTCCCCTCCACTTCCCCATTCCACCCAATCCACTCCTCAAAGAGGGTGCAGTCTTCCCTTTAAGCTCTAGTCTTAGCTTGAGCTTTGCTTTCAGAGGATCTAGATAACAGAAGGTCCTGATTCTGACACTGTGCTTAGTACTCAACCCCTCTCAAGCACTTAGCTGCTGGGTAGGAGCTCATTCCCTTCTTCATTTTGCCAATGGAGAATCTGAATCACAGAAGTGATGAACAATCCTTGAGTAAACCGCTAACCTAGGGTTTAACCTACAAAAGCTCGGCGAGTCTGCACAGCAGTGCACACCATGTAGAGAAAGAATGCTATCATCATGAAATGGTCTGATTGGTATCCTGTCTTTTCTCTGCTTATTTTATTAGCTCGCGTGTGTTCTCCCTGTGTGTGCATACATGTGTTCATATGTTTTTAAAAATCACTAGTTGTCATGTGGGCTCTTTTATGATGACTATTCATATTTAGGGAAGGAAACTTGTTTGTTCATGCTTTTCCTTCCCCCTCCTGTTCTTCCTTTCTTCCTCCTCCTTTTCTTCTGATTCTCCCCCTTTTCCCTCCTTCCCCCTCCCTATCTTCTCCCCCTTCCTTTTTCTCTCCCTCCCTCTCTTTCTTTTCTTTCTTCCCCCTCCTCCTCCCAATCCCCTCATTTTTACCTGCAGAGGAATAAACTCTGGGCTCTACCAGTCTAGTTATCTTTCCAGATTTCCTGAGCTGGCATCCGGCTCCTTTGCCCACTTTTGAACTGCTTTCCATTCTCCTTCTTCAGCATCCCGAATAGCTGGAATTGCCTGGCCTCCAGACACAGCAAGAGTGGAATGTTTCTTTAACTACGTGATTTCAGAAGTTTGGCAAAGAAATAGAGAAATGATTTTGACCAATTGAGGAATCCCATTGGCAGAGCCAGGATAAAGGAGCTTCTGAACTCCTTTTTCCCAAACATGCTTCCCTCTTGGCCTGTACATGCATAGCCACCCTATGCTTGCTCTGCCTGCTCCAGGATAACAGAATTTTGCTTCCCTGTCCCCAGCTGGCCCTGATGAATAGCTGGCCATCTCTTGAACACCACCACTTCCCACTCTGTTGTGGTCAGATCCTGGTTTCTTATATATCTACAAAATTCCTACAACCTGGTGCTTCCTTTTTTTCTAACTAATACAATTGCATTTGGGACAATCCATGAAGCTCCATGATGAGTTTGGAACTTGTTTGTACAGGGCATGCCCCTACCTCAGAGATGTCTAGTGTGATTTGGGATGAGTGCATAAATTAATATGGACTTATCTAATGATGTCATCAGGATCTGACTGCAATTGATGCTGTTTTGCTGGGTTTCTGGGGGCAAAGTTATGGCTATTTCTCCTTTGATTGTGTACAATTTATTTGCTATTGTACTCATTTAAAATTTTTATGTGATATAAGAAACTCTCCTACCTTTATTTTTGGCATCGGGCAAGGTGTAGCATGCTGTGAAATACCCTACACACTTGGAAAAGAATTCCAGACTGCAACATCACATGCTTTCCAAACTCGTCTTTGGTGTTGGATGCTGTTTTCCTGCCTCATGAGACATTCTTTTCTTGCTTGGCAGCAGTGAGAACGATCTTTCCCACCTCTCCTCTGCTTTCTTCGTCCCTGTCCTGGCCTCGCTCTTCAGTGTGTTGCTGTTTTCCAGACTTCTGCCCTGGATTTTTTACTCTGACTTGTGACACAGTTCCTCACATCCTACAGGTGCTTCCTATGCAGCCTCATTGTAGCTTTGGTCCAGCTTTCTTCCTCTATCCCTGCTGGTCCACTTTACACTTTATAACCCACAAGTGAACCTGGCTATGTAAATATAAAGTCTCCCAATTTTCTTTCTTTCCAACTTGTTCCTTCACTTCTTATGTGGCTTATGATACTGCATTATTGTCAATTAACTAACCAACCTAGAGATTCAGGCCTTCCATACGTTTCTCATTTTCACCATCTTGTTCGTCTACCACCCATATCCTGTGGTCCCTTCTTTGGAATGTCAACGGTATATCTGCTTATCCACACTTCATAAGCCAAAGTGCCTTAGTTTTAATTCTTCTTCAAATACCGTCTACTCCAAGGCACTTATCTCCTAATTTATCTCCTAGCACCCAGTCCCACACTTCTCTGATCTGCTCCCTAACTTGCTGTGGAGCCATCTTTCTATCATTCAGAACTGATCCTGCCATTTCTAGGATTAATTCTTGGTATGACCTAATCTCAGAGTTCTCAGTCCCACCCGGCAAGGTGCAGATGACAGCACAGGGGTATTGTTTAAAAAAAAGAAGCAAGGCAGATAAGAAGTACCACATAAGGAATTAAATACTTTGAAAGCAGGTGATTTGAAACAATTAAGCAACTCTTATGGTGGATAACCTGTATTTCTCATCTTGGCCACTTAGGCTTTCTGAGCACAACAAACTTTCCCTCTCTGCAATTACACAATTGTTTCCTCTCTCACTTCCCTCTTCAGATGAATAAATTTTACTCATCTCTCTTTTTACCATCAGATACCATTTCTGACACCTGCCTGGTCGATTCAGCATCACGATGATGTGATCTCCAAAGCAGCTTTTACACCCTTAATCTGTTCATTTCTTTAGATCTATTTTGAGCAAAATGAGAACCCAGCTGAGTACCAGGCAACAGAAATACTTTAAATATTTTTGAGTGAAGGAATACAGATGGTCTTTAATAGGGAACAGAGTGTTGGTTTTATATTGAGCCACAATATATATTTATTGTTAAATTTGGCTACTTACAAGTCCCTTTCTGTAAGACCCTGAGTAGTTAATTTGCCTGTTAATGGAACTCAGTTCTGTGTGTTTCCAGTGCTGTATGTTCTGATTTCCTGTAAAGACCACATAGACACCAACAAGGAAATAAGTCTCTGTTGCTATTACTAATAAATCATTTGGTGTATTTCATGCTAATGCAGTAATTGTTTTTATGTATTAATATTTATGTGTATGACAACCACTTTATCTCTTATGAATTTATTTTACTATTCATGTTCTGCCTTTAGGACCATGCAGGCTCATCATATCTGGCAACTCCATTTTCTGGCTCTCTGCTTTTATTTACTTTCCCCTATTCTCACAATCTTTAAAGCCTGACCATTGAGCAGATCACTGTGACTTCCCATGGGTTCCAGAAAATGGAAACCACATGCAGAACATGGTGAACTGGAAAGGACAACTCCCATTGCCTCTCCCACTACATCTCATCTTCCTGCTGCTAGACGTGGTGACTCTAGCATGGCTGCTATGAAGTAGTTCCATGGTCACATGCTCATGACTACTGATCTAATCCAACTCTGATCACATCCTTTGTTTACTTTTGTCCCTCTGAGCCCAATGTTGAGACTAATTTCCCACTTCTAATCCTGGAGATGAAGAACAGCTAGTGTTGATTTTGCTTAACCAAAGCAGTACCCTGGTGAAGAATTTCTACACATCCTAGCTTTCACCCAGGAATTCCTGCTACTTGATGAGATTGTGCATGGCAGTAAGCACTGCTAAATGTTAGGATGCTAAATGCAAAATAATTGATTGCATAAGTGGTTAGTTCATTTAACTACTCCCCACTGGAAATCTTGACTTTTTCTTAAGTGACCCCTTCAAGTTGGCAAGATTAGGAGTTACTAATTATTGAATATTAAAGGACTGAATGCTGTCCATACCAATTAATATACATGACAAAAATATCATCAGAAAGAGGCAGTCTAATTTTCACATAGGGCAGTGCATTTACTTCTTTTATAAAATCAAGTAAGATTTATAAAACTTCATGGCTTTTTGTGAGACAGCCAGTGCAGGGACAGTTTTCTGTTTGAACGGATGTGGAAGCAGGTGCAAAGACGGGGGAAGAGACATGCCAATGTGGTTGCTGCTGCTGTGCATGTTCAGCGGTGTAAAGAGATGCTGGATTTTAGCATGGAGCTCACACGCTGAAGGTTATCCTTCAAGCTGTGTGTGTCTCAATTCTATTACATTAAAATGTATACACATGGATAGGTATTTTGCAAGAACTGTAAATTATCTCACAGTGGGGTATCAGATCAGCTTATAAACACAAGTAAATAATTGCTTACAGAGAGCAAACCAGGAATGTGAAAAGAGAATATGATAGAGGAGAAAGAAGTGAAACAATCCCTAAAAATCATTTAAGCTTAAGATGTATACCAAGGAAACACTGCTGGGTATCTGGAAAAATTGAAGGCTTATAGGAAATTATGTTTATGGGTTTAGATTTTTAATGTTTGTATTCTGAGAGACTTAAATTCTCAAGAGTCTGAACAAAGACTTAACTAAAGGAGAGAAATGATGCTTTTGACAATATACTAATTTAACAGGTATTTTGATGTGTTCTCTTTATTTTTAATAACTGAGGATCATTGTTGAGAGCTAAAAGGTTCTACTACTAAAATACAATATGTAAGCAGACCCTCTAATTTCTACTGCGTCAGCTGAATTTCCGTTTTGGCTTGCTTGCGTCTGAAATAGAGGAGAAATGTGTTTGCCCAATATGATGTTTCAAATGTCTGTCCAGGAAGATGATACTTCCCAAACTTAGTACAAATATGTTATAGTCACTTATTTTAAAGATAGTGTTCCTAGTCAGACATAGTGGCTTACACCTTTAATCCCAGCACTCTAGGCAGAAGCATGGGGATCTCTGAGTTTGGAGCCAGCCTGGTCTACAGAGCAAGTTCCAGGACCATCATGGCTACACAGAGAAATTCTGTCTCAAAAACCAAAACCAAAACAAGGAACAGGAAACAATTGTCCCAAGAAATGAGATGACATTTATTGACTGCTTTTCTTTTTCCTATCTTTTTAACTTCATAGTGACCAACTATTGAATCCCAGAAAACTTAAAAGCTTCCTCACAAAGCACAAGCAGTGACAAAGCCACCCCATTGGGATATGTCTAATGTCTCACATGGAGCCATACACTTAGTTCCTTTATTAAGTCGTGTAAGCTTTAGGAAACTCCTATGACTTTTGAGATGGAAAATCCAGGAGGATCAGAGAGTGATGTGAAGATGGGTTCTGAGTTGGGGGGAGATAAAACGGCAGTGTGGTTGCTGTGCCAGCTGCTCTTCAGGGCATGTCCTCTGCAAAGATTTCAGGCCAAAAAAAATCATGCTCATCCTTATTTGATGTTATTCTTGTTAGCAATGTGCAGCTATCTTAAGGCTAGTAATTTCAGCACAATTTTAATAAAAGGTATAGAAAATGATGAGGAAAAATTGCCAATAAAATTACATTTCTCAAGAAAATATTGTACAAGTTAGACACGTGTGTTCAGGAAATGAGCATGCAGATTTAGATATTTTAATTTAGAATTCTAAATGTATTTTATGAAAGAATAGGATTTTGCTGGGTTAATATTTGCTAGAGGAATCTAATTAATAGATTTCAGCAGTCTCGTCCAGGACTTCCTATGCTGATGTGAGGTGAATAAACCAACCTGTAATAAAGGTGATTATTTAAGAGTTTATAGTAGACAGGTCTCTTGTGAAGGTTAAGGTTTTTTTTCCATTTGGTTTTTTATCATTAAATGTCTTTATGCTACACTCACATGCTCTCTGCCAAGCCCTGTGTCATCTGTGTACACAGGCAAAGAGCCATAAATTCCCCTCATAAATACAAATACGTGTTCACACGGACGCTGCTGTTGAGCCTCAGGAAGGTTTCTGCACTGGGGTGCAGCAGTTTCTGCTGCTCTGGGTAGGACACTTTCATTCTTGGCGTGCAAATGCAGTGCAGTAAAGAGCCTCAGCGTGGAGCTCAACCACAGAGGACAGCAGCTGCCAGGCCCCTACCACCTTGGAGCAAGGTCATCCTGAGGCCCTCCCTCTGCTTTTCGCTCTCCTTTATCCAACTGGGAATTCAACAGTACAATCTTGAGTGGAGTCTTCAGACTATAGAATTAGCTTATTGAGCAACTGCACCTGCTTTTAAATTTTAATGATGCATTTTAGTATGATAAATGTAGTATACTTGGAAGATTTTATATGCAGGTCAGATAAACTATGATTTTTGTTACTCTTCAAATATTACTTTGTGAATAAGGTCACTAGAGTCAGAGGTGCGCCTGTTACTTAAAAAGATGGTAGTTCTGTCTCAAGAAACAGAAAGGAAATGTGGAAAGCAATAGCTTTACGGATTTCAGATATGAAATTGATGTAATACATAACTGCTAGGAGGGAAAGTATATACTGTCAATATTCTAGATGAAAGTACTTAAGCAAACTTTAGTTTATGGGTACAAAGTAAGGATGATATGTAGGTGCTACTACGGTTACTACTCCGCATGCCACTTTTCTCAGAATCCAAGAAGTTTTGATATAATTACATGATTAAAACAGAATTATCTGGATACAAATTTATTTAAAAGTTCAGCTCTCTTGCCTATCTTAAATACTTTTAATCTTACAACTCCATGGGGAACTAACAATGCTCCAGAAGGAGAAAAGCGAGGAACTAGTTTTGTTCTTTTTTTTTTTTAAAGCTATTTAATCCACAAAGTGAACTAGAAGATTGAGGTGGAAGACTGAGCCAATTGCCCAGGTAATTAAAAAGTTTCCCTGAAATTGCTCCAATTATCTGGATCTTTCACAAGAAGAAAAAGTTGCTTGGTTTAAATTAATAGGATATTAAGCCTATTTCTATAGTCTGTTTTTGAGAAACATTCTTTAGGTGAAGCACTATTTTTAAAATGGCATTTTAAAAATGATTATATTCACAATATAACTATATTCACAAAGAGTCAAATAGTCCATGATTGATTTAGATACATATTTATTTTCTGATAAGTAATATTTTCCTTGCATTACAATGTTTTCTTTTTATTATTTCTGATAGAAAACTAGCACCCACATTTAACTTCTGTGTTGCCCCCTTGGACTGCTAGACACACTTAAAAATACATAAGTGACTGAAACTCAAGATCATCATCTTCAAACAGCTGTTACAAAAAGGTAAACAGGGAGAGATTAAAGGTCATCTATATTCCTAAATCAATTCAATAAATTTAGTACAGTTTATAATAGTTATAAAAAGTGGCCCAACTTAGTCTTGGCTTTCTCATAAAACACAGCACAAGATCCTATTGAATTTGTCAAACTGTGTCCAGAAAACTCATACAATGAACACAGGCTTTTTTGAAAATTAAAATGGCTTTCATGCAAACGTTTTTTTTTGGTAACATAGGTAATTATAAGAAAAAGAAGACATTTATTTATAAGAAAGAGCGTTCCATGCAAGCATAAATATATTGAGAACATCAGTCTTTACTATCAGCATCTTTCATATCTTGGTGAATACATATACCATACGATGTCCTTTGTATTATTGTTAAACCGAAGGACAGTAATTTGTTTAATGCAATAGCAATCATATTTGTCTTTCTCTCTTTCAAAAAATTTATAAAGGTTCAGAATGAACTAAGCCCTGAAGTTAATTTAATAAATTGTATAACCTAAGAAATGAAAGCAAACAGGAAGTTACAGAGGGACAGTAAATAGTATGACCCATGCAATGTTGAAACTGATACTATTTATCAATGATGTTTGTGAGATAATAACTAACAATAATTTGCAGGAGTACTTGGATGTATTAGAAAGGACAGCAGATTAAGACTCAACTTCCTCTGCTCACCATGACCTTGAGAAACAAACACTCTCTTTCACTTGGATTGGATTCCAACACACTGAAATCATTTGTGGATTTTGTCATGTGTACTGAAGTATGAACTAATCCCTGGCAGACACTGCCATTCTGTTAACGTCTTCACAGCTCGGCACAATGAATGGCAAATAGTCGCATGATAAGACGCAATGAGTAGACACAGATCTACGGTGCTTCCGATACTTGCAAACAGTGCAGTGCGGGTCACGTGGCAGGTCCATCTGGTCGCAAGTCAGTTGGGCACCTGGAGCTTCACTTTTTACCATCCAGAGGAACATGTGTATCTCTCACGGGGAGCAATAAAACCCCACTCCTAAGCAAAGCATCTGCAGTAGGATTTCAAGAGGCATCAGGCACACTGTGACTTGCAGGTATGATAGACAGACGATGGGTTAATATTACCGTCTGTGGAAAAGGCAACGATAAAATTCTAAGTTCATAAGTACACTGGCCTCTTTGCTGAGATGACAAAAGTTTGCACATTTGCTCTTGTGTGCTTTGAACATTAATTTACTAGAAACTGAATTGAGTCCAAAATCTATTTCTATTCTGGCAGTGTAGCATGCCAAAAAGATTTTTTTCTTTATGTACTTTTGGCATATATTCAATTATAATTAATTCTTAAAATAATGTTTTCCTTCCATTCTGATTTGAACAAATGAAGTCCTACCAACAGTTATTTGCCCCAGGAAGGGGCTAGCCCATGCCTAAAATGTCGTGGAAGTCGATGGTGATTTGGAGCCATAGGCTAGTATGTAAGCTTTTCATGTGAGACACTGGAATCCAAGGGTGTTCAACTGCACTGAGTGCAGCTTACTGTAAATGCTAATGTGCAGATTATGTGGGTACGTGAAACCATCCAAAATTATGTTTTTTGCTTGTTGCTTTTTGTATTGTTGATATCCACAATTAGAAACCCTGTGTTGAAAAACAAAAAAAAAGAAAGAAAAGAAAGAAAGAAAGAAAGAAAGAAAGAAAGAAAGAAAGAAAGAAAGAAAGTAGATTTTGGTTGAAGATTTAGTATTGTAGAATATAAGAATATAGAGCATTTTCAAGAATTTTTCAAAGTTGATCATGGCTTTTGGTTTAGTTCATTTAGCAGAATATGTCATTTTATACAAACACAGAGGGCAAGAATGGCAAAACTATGTTAAAGCCATTTTAAAATTGTAGAAATTCTGCCCTTGTCGCAAGCCAAAATTTTAAATGAATAAAGTATCTGCCTTTAATTAGTTGTGTGTGCAGTTTCATGTTAAGATATGCATCTGGAGGTCAAAGGACAACTTGAAGTAATCAGTCCTCTCCTTCTACCATGTATATTTGGGGGACCAAATTCAGAGCATCAGGACTGCCACTTAGCGCCCTTAATTGCTGAGTCAAAATTCAAGTCAGCAGCCTAAACAATATGTTAAAAGTAAAGCATTCTAATAAAACACAGTCCAAAAATGTGCCAATTTGTGCTTACATGCTGACGAATGACAGTAAGAAAGTATTGAAAGGTTATGCTTCCTATAATTAAACCACTATATTTCATTTAAAATTATGATTGGGCAAGTCTTCCGCTTCACACTTCTTCTTAATCCACCAAGTCACTAGAATAATTTTGTATAAAATTGATGGTCTGTAGATTCTTGGGGAAGAGCTATATTTGTTTATTCAGCAATTTTATAAATATCTTTAAAAATTATTTTATTTTTGTTTTTAAAAAACAATCCTATATTGCATACCAGTCCCAGTTCCCTCTCCCTCCTAACTTCCCACTCCCCTTACTTTCTCCCCACCCTACGCCTCATCAACTCCTCAGACAGTATGAGACTTCCCATGGAGGGGGGGGGTCAAAAAACCCTGTGACATCACTTGAGGCAGGACCAAGGTCTTCTCCCCTGTATCTAAGCTGAGAAAGGTATCCCTCCATAAGGAATGGGCTCCAAAGAGCCAGTTCATATACTAGGGATAAATACTGTTTCCACTGCTAGTGACCCAACAAACTGCCCATGCCACACAACTGTAACCCACATTCAGAGGGCCTATTTCGGTCTAATGCTGGTTATGCATCTGTCAGTCCAGGGTCAGTGAGCTCCCACTAGCTAAAGTCAACTGTTTCTGTGGGTATTTTGCTTACATGTATGCCTGATGCCCAAAGAAGTCATTAAGTGGCATTTGATGGCCTAGAACTGGAGTTACAGATGGTAATGGGTGCTGGGACTAGAACATGGGTCCTCTGGAAGAGCATCTACTGTTATTAACCACTGAATCATTGTTGCAACCCTCCTCAGTAACTTCTTACCAAAGAATCACCATATACCAAGAGCCAAAAATACAGCAGAACCTGAAATCAGCACGTGCATTTAAGAAATGACTATGGTGGTTTGCAGGTTACATCAAGAAGGAAAAATTACACAGTCAAAGTGGAAGAAGGGCATTTTGAAGGTAGGAATGAAGGCAGTTTTTATTCACTGAAGATGAAAAGGAGGGCTATGTGTAAGGCGATTCAAAGATCTTGTTTGTGGGCCTCTTGAGAAAGAATTATATAGACAGAACTAGTTTTGAGGAAGAAGACCATGCCACTTTAGGTAAGTCCAGCTGGAGGTGGGTGGATGTGTCTTGTTGTCTTCCTTGCATAATACTAATTCTTTCAATGTGATTATTGGAGCACCAATCACATACTTGATACCATAGCAGTATGTAGGGGTGGAATTGTAATAAAATATTACCAACATGACTCCCTAAATATGAGCTGAACAATAAACGTGCTAATGCCGACAGAGGAGAGTCTGCAAAGTCTGGGTCCTACACAGAGACCTACAGGCAGCTAAGGAATGCTGAGAGTGGGGAAAATTGTGTTCTCTATGGAAGCGCACACTAATTGGTAAATAAATACTAAATAGTCCATCCTAAATGTCTAAATAAAAGCAGCATTACATAGGCTGAGCAGGTTGCATTTATGTATTTAAGAATATGAATATATTTGTACAGTACACAAATATGTGTTTAACAACAATTAATGAGAAAAAGGCAATGAATTTGAAAAAGAGGAAGGGTAGGTTTATGGAGGAGAGGGAAGGTGAAGATGATGTAATTATATTATAATCTCAAGAAATGATAGAAATAATATTTAAAAATAGGTGTTTTCTAAGTCCTGGGATGGAAATTATCTAGATCTGTGGGTAAAAGAGAAATTAATTAGATCAAGGGGAGATCAAGCATGTTTCTTTTTTATAATTTATTTAAATATTAAAAATTTCCACCTCCTCCCATTTTC
>LOEQ01006876.1:74648-86676 GCA_001685075.1 Bramus lutescens | reverse complement strand
CACACTGAATGTAACCTCTACAGTTGGGACTAAAGGGGAGAGCACCTAAGGCTGAGATGTGACAGGCACACCCACCGGAAGTGAGGACACGTGCACAGGTGTTGGCTCGAACATGTTTTCTTCAGTCCATGCAGGACATTTAAACAGACATCAAACTGCCTGTTGCCCAGACATACATTTGATAATAAATATTAGTAATTAAGATTAGAATGACAGAACCTGTGGTTGCTACAAATACTAAGTGAAATCAGGAATACTCAGTAAATTAAAGCCATCGAATTGATGTGGCTGTGAATTTGCTATTACTTAGTAATTTCTGCCATGGTGGAATGCCACCATGACTACCAACGTTTCTTACCTGATGCTCATGGTAATTAATTTCATTTGAGCTCAGAAGCGAGAAAAGACTTGGTGGGTAGATCTTCATGGGAGAACAGCACTCCCCGCAGACGGGAGCACAAGCAAAGTCCTGCGCAGGACAGAAGACCTGGAGCTGCAGAAACAAAACTAGAGAAGAGACAGGAATGGAAGTAAGAAAACTACAAGACAAAACCAACAGTCGTTGAGTATAAATCCCTGAACAGCCTATCAAGCAATGCAGGTTGCCTCGTGTGAGACCACAGCACTGCTCACTGAAAAGAAATCCATCCATCTTGAATGTATCACTATTCGCTTTGATGCTTTGTGATCAAGGTTGCTCGTGACCTTCAAGTGTCATAGTTTAAAAAATGTTGCAATCTTTATCAGTGAAGACTTCCTCTCTTCCGCTGTATTGCTTTTGTTTGGGGGTAGAAAAGATCACTTAGAATTGTTTGACCAAAGCAGAGAAAGGTTATTAAGTATAGTAATCAACCCCAGGGATAGTCGAACAGAAGCCAGTTTTGTAGAGATCAATAAATAAGAACAAAAGCTCTGGAGCCACAGTGCCCCAAGGTTAGGAACCTGGCTGCGCTTCCAGTGGATGCCAGTTCAATGCCCAGCACCCACATGGTGGCTCACAGCCATTTGAAACTTCAGTCCCAGGGAATCCAACACCCTTTTCTGACCTCCATGGGCACTGCACACATGTGGTCCACAGACACACATGCAGACAAAGCATATAAAATGAAAATAAGTAAAAGTTGAAACAAAAAAGAACATAGCTCTAATACTGATAATTTATTTTATTATATCCAGCCTCCCCCCACTTCCTGATTTTTTTCGAGACAGGGTTTCTCTGTGTAGCTTTGGAGCCTGTCCTGGAACTTGCTCTGTAGACCAGGCTAGCGTCAAATTCACAGAGATCCTCCAGCCTCTGCTTCTTGAGTGCTGGGTCTTTTTTTTTTAACTAAAAAAATGCAGGTTTATTCAGGCATAGTGGTGTTCACATGTAATCTAGACACTAGTTGGGAGCAGGAAGACTAGGAGTTCAAAGTCACTCATCTATCTATAGAGTTTAATTCTGAGGCCAACCTTGGCTACAGGAACCACTGTCTCAAGAGAATAAGAGAAGGAGGGAGAAGAAAAAGAGCGAGGCAGGGAGCAGATAAAAAAAGGGGAGAGAGCAAAGTCCAAGACTTATATCTGAAGAAAGATGTTTTTAATACATCTGATAAATAAATCATCAAAGGACCAAACTTAAACTAGAGAAGAAAAATACAGTGACCTGGGCAGAGCTGTAGCAGAAAATTTCTCCCTGAAGTTGGAAGTCATAGTGTGCTCTGAGAGTTGAATTTTTTAAAAAATTAAAACATATGGGCCCAGCAAGATGGCTCAGTAGGTGAGGGTGCCTGTCACAAAACCTGATGGCCACCTGAGTTCAATCACCTCCAGAACCTACAGGGTACGAAGAAAGAGCTGAAACCCTTGTTATCCTTGAGCTCTATAAATAGGTCAGACATGCATGCCTAATACACACACAGACACACAATCATGAATGAACATGAATTTCTTAAAAAGCTAAATATATCTTTAAAAGTAAAAAAAAAAACCTACACATAGACAGGAATAAGAAATTGTTTACTCTTCAGCCAACTGGGAGTGATTGCCTGAATGACATGTTCTAACATGGAAATGGTCACATGAAGATTTAACACTCAGTGAACAAGACTTCAAGTGAGGCAATTTTCACAAGCATTGGTGGAGACATTGAGAAGCTGAGTCACAACAAAGAGGTACACTCTCTTATAGGTCTCAGAGACTACCTGGTGACATTCTTAATATTTGCTTTGGTAGAAGCCAGTGAGCAGCTAAATTAATACATTGAAAAAGGTTTCACCTGGTAGTCAAAAGGACGTTAGGTCAAATGCAGAAGTGGCCAAAGAATGAGGATTAAGCAGTAAAGGCAGCCAAGGATAATTGCTCCTAGATCTGCAACATTCCAACTCTTCAGGTCACTGAGTTCTAATTATTCAATGAGTCTTGTAGACTCTTTCATACACATGTGGCCTGTTTTTCTGTTTCTCCCCACCAGCTGGGAACTTCAGTTTGTTCCATGGTTCTCAAATAGGAAAAAAAAAGTCTACTGAAGAATTAAAGGGGTTGGATAATTTGGGAAAGATTTGAAAAAACTGTGTTTAAGTATTTTGAAAAGAAACTTCAGAACGATTCTGTGTGACAAAACAGATGAAAGTTACTTTTAATTTTTTTCAAAGATTTGCAGATATCAAAGACATGTTTCTATGGAGCTAAATAGTAATTGATTGTTTTAGCTATTCTTAAGAAGCCATGAATGATTTCACTTTCTAGTTAAGTCTTCTGTAACTGAATTCGGGGGTTTTCATCTCAATGAGGCCCAAACCAGCAGAGTTTCAACATGAAAGAGGAGGAAGATTTGTTAGCTCCCAGTAGGTAGAAACAGCCCTGTGACTATTACAAGAGCTGTATCCTTCTTGAGCAAAGTTCAACACACAGCCACATGGGGACGTGTTTGGGGTTAGCACATTGCTCCACATACCCAATTCAAAGAATATACTATTGAGCATGCTCAGCTTGTAGTCATGGTTCCAAAAGGGACGATGGTAGAGATGAAGACCCGGGTAGCTGCAGATTGTGTGCAGCACAGCTAGCTTCCTCAAGATGGCGGGTTGGAGCAGTCCTGGCTATGCTAAGCCTCCCTGATGAAGTTTGCAGCTCTTGCCAGACCAGGCTGCTGGATGTGCGGTGGCTAGCATTCTCTGCCGGCTCTTGTCTGCCTTGTGGGATCCATGAATAAAGCATCTAGAATCTCCTCAGAGACTTCTTTCCTGCCAAAACTGTAGTGGCTACCAAAGGAAAGGCCATACTGAAGGTGAGTCAGTATAGAAATTTCTCCATGGCCTGCCACACTGATATGCTAGCACCTATGCCTTAACTGTGGTTGTTCGTTTATTACCTTAGCTCATGCATACTAATCCCATTAACCAAATGTTTAACATGTTATTATGGTTTAAAACTCTAAAGTTGGGTCTTTTTGTCTAAACTGACTTTGAGTTTTCCAGAGGGTTCCTAGAAATCCAAAAGACACTGAGCAGCCCTTCATCTATGTGATGTACCTACTCAGCATTCTGGAGTTGTATGAATGTGGATTCCTAAAAAAAAAAAATCAAAGCTGTGTTAGTGTATGAGTTATATTCTAATATTAAATTCTTGTGTGCTACAAGTATTAAACTCCTTTGCTGATTATGAATGTCATCCTGCCTTTAACTACAGTTATTCTAAGTCATTTCTTATGAAGCTTCTAAAATAAAATTTATTTTATAAACAACTGAGTTTGTTGTTGTTATTCAAAAATATTTCTTGGCTTAAAATTATTACAAAATTGTATATAGTTTTGGTCCTGTTAGTTTTGTTTTAAATTTTATTTTTAAAAACTTTGTACCCAATGCCTGTCAAAATTCTGCAAAAGTACAACTCCTGTCATTAAAGCTCATATAAGCCTTTGAGTCAATTCCCACTGCACAAATTGAATTTAACAGCAGACTACAGAATTTCTACAAAGCCAACACTCAAAAGACATAGGATTAAAGGAACGTTAAAGGAGATTTTTCTTGGTGTATTGGAAGAGACATGGCATCAAAGATTCTTCACGACCTTGCTTAAAAGAATCCTAATCAGGCACAGCTGAGCACCTGTGTTCACAACTCTTTATAGGACGGCTCCTGAGTTCTCATTTCCCACCCCAAACATGTACCAATGCCTTCTGAGGACATGTCCTGAGTGTAACAAACTCGTCAGATCCCCGGAATCTACAGAAGGAGAGAACCAATTTCTGAAAGTTGTCCTGTGACACCAACACACACTACACTTGGGCAGGCCTATGTGCTGTCTCATATCTACACATCTCAGACGTGAGCATGTGTTCATGTATACATATGAACATGTGCACACACATAAACATGTACACTAAATAAGACAATATGACTAATATCTGACAAGGTAACACATTTGAAGGAAAGGAAACCAAGTCAAATCTAAGCCCCCTTGGCTCTTCTGAATCATTCTTCAGATGCCTTGCAACATCTGAAACTTAAAGAAGTTACCTCACATATTTCAGATTTGCTTTGTGTAATTTCTCTTGTGAACTAGTATTAAGTTGATCTTAATGAAACTACAAACACTGATGATATCTTCTCACTAAATATAATTTATTATGATTGTTTCCCTTACCCAAACCTCATACCTTACTTAAACAGTCACTATACTTGGAAAGCTTCACATTTTAAACTACTAACCCCATATAATTCTATCACTATTTGGTATTCTTTAGATAAAATTTCTAGATTTTAAACTAACAAAGCCATCACTTAGTTTCAAGTGGCAACAATATTCATATCATTTCTTGATCAAATAGTAGAACTAAAAAGTTCACTGTAGATAGTAGGTTTGGGCTAGAAATTATAGGACAGGATTAAGCTTCTTGTAATAAAGATATTCTTTTTTTGAAGTGTAACATCCATTTTTTATTTTATTTTAAGTAACATTTTCCCCCTCCCTCCCCTCCTCCCAGCCCCTCACTCCTGCTTCCCATCTACCCTTCCCTTCTGCTTCTCTGTCTCCATTCTGAAAGGGGCAGGCCTCCCACGGGCCTGAACAAAGCATGGCTCATCAAGTTAAGGCAGAACCAAGCTCCTCCCAGTGTGTCATGCCTGGGCAAAGTAAACCAACATGGGGAACAGGTTCACAAAAGCCAGCTCAGTATCATGGACAGGTCGTGATCCCATTGCTAGGAGCCTTACAAAGAGACCAAGCAATGCAACTGTCATAGACACGCCTAGGCTGGTCCCACGGAGGCTTCCCACCAGTTGGTCCAGAGTCCATGAGCTCCCAGGAGCTCAGGTCAGCTGTCTCTGTGGATTCCCCAGTCAGGACACCCCTGGCTTGTGCAATCCCTGCTTCCTTTCTTCAGCAAGACCCCTGGAGCTCAGCCCAGGGCATGTCTGTGAATCTCTGCATCTGCTTCCATTAATTCCTGGAAAGAGTATCTTTGATGACAATTAGGGTAGTTGCCAATCTGATTACAGCAGATAACCATTTCTGGCACCCTCTCCACTATTGCTAGGAGTCTTAGCTGGGGTTATCCTTGTGGATTCTTGGGGGTTTCCCTAGCAACAGGTTTCTCCAAATGGCCTCCCCCGTCAAGACATCTCTTTCGTTATTCTCCCCCTCGGCCCTACCCCCAACGCAACTCCTGCACCCATCCCACCCAGCCCAGTCTTCTCCCTCAAGTTTGCATCCCACCATATCCCATTTCCCCAGCTTTATTTTGCCCAGGAAATCTCTTCTATTTCTGCTTCCGAGGGAAATCCATGCATCCCTCTTTGGGGGCCCCCTTGAAGGAAGAATTCACTTTGCAAACAGTAGGACATATAAAGGAATGCTATTTGGGGGAAAGAAAAAAATGGGACATTTGTTTTAAAAAATCCTGATTCTGAAGGATATTACATGATTCGTTTCTATATCCTAGATTTTATATAGATACATAAAACTCTATATGTACATAGGCATGAAAGTAAACACAAAATGTCCAGGGGCTCTAAGAACACTAACATGAGGTAGGAGAAGTAAGTAAGGGTAGGAGGCATGACCAAGGTACATTTGTGTACTTGTATGAACACATGCTTGTGAACTCAAGACTATGTGCAGAGAATCTATGTGTGCACACGTGTATGGAACAAATTATATAGGACTACTTCTGAACTGAACAGTGGCAGCACCTTCGCTTTAAACTCAGTAGCTATTGGCAATGGCGATAGAGGTTCTGGTGGAAACTTCATCCTAGCCCCTGGCATCCATATACCGAAAGAGTCTGGGATGTTCTGCTGGAAGCTCTACCCCAACCCCCATCTCTTTCTGAATCTTGCTGCACCTCAGAAACCCCACCAAATCGTGACCACCTCCCCCAGAGATGCTCAAGACCACTCCCACAGGGTACTTAAACTGCACCCTAGAAAACAGATGCATGGTTTTTGCCACCTTCCTTTCCCATTCTGGAGTGTTGTATCCATTATACCTGGGCTTTTTCTAATTCAGTTTGATTTGGATTGCTGTGTCGGTGGAGAGGCTTATTGGGATACAGAAACTTCAATACAGAAAACAATCTAGTGGTTATGAAACAATGGCCATTCCTTCTTTATGTAAAAATTGGGTTAAGACTGACAGGTGGGAACCCTACATGGGACTGAACTAAGCCATCTGAATGTGGGTGACGATTATGTGGCTTGATCTGTTGGGGGGGGCGGTAGTGGGACCAGGACTTATTCTGGGTGCACAAACTGGCTTTTTGGAGCCCATTCACTATGCTGGGAAACCTCGCTCAGCCTTGATACAGGGAAGAGGAGTTTGGTCCCACCTAAACTTGGCATACCAGACTTTATTGACTCTCCAAGGGGAGGCCTTACCTTCTTTTTTTTTAATTGTTTTTATTGAGCTATATAGTTTTCTCTGCTCCTCTCCCTTCTGCTCCCTTCCCCTCTACTCTCTCCCATGATCCCCATGCTGACAATTTACTCAGGAGTTCTTGTCTTTTTCTATTTCCCATGTATATTGGATCCGTATATGTCTCTCTTAGGGTCTTCATTGCTGTCTAGGTTCTCTGGGATTGTGAATTGTAGGCTGGGTTTTTATTTATGTCTAAAAACCACTTATGAGCATGTACATATTATATCTGTCTTTCTAGTTCTGAGTTACCACACTCAATATGATGTTTTGTAGATCCATACATTTGCCTGCAAAATTCAAGATGCCATTATTTTTTTCTACTGTATAGTACTCTATTATGTAAATGTACCACATTTTCTTTATCCATTCTTTGGTAGAAGGTCATTTGGGTTGTTACCAGGTTCTGGCTATGAAAAATAAACATAGTTGAGCACATGGCCTTGTGGTATGATTGAGCATCCTTTGGGTATACACCCAAAAGTGGTATTGCTGGGTCTTGAGGTTTCCTAATTTTCTGAGACATCACCATACTGATATACAAAGAGGCTGTACCAGTTTGCACTCTCACCAGCAATGGAGAAATGTTCCCTTTACCCCACAACCTCTCCAGCATAAGTTGTCATCAGAGTTTTTGATCTTGGTCATTCTTACAGGTAATTCTACCTTAGAGTCTCAACAAAAGATTTGCATTTCTCTTATGGCTAAGGATGTTGAACATTTCCTTAAGTGTCTTTCAACTATTTTACTTTCATCTTTTGAGAGTTCTCTGTTTAGGTCTGTATTCCACTTTTTTAAATTGGGTTATTTGTTCTTTTGATGACCAAGTTATTGAGTTCTTTGTATATTTTGGAGAGCAGACCTCTGTCTAATGTGGGGTCAGTGAAGATCTTTTCCCATTCTGTAGGCTGCCATTTTGTCTTATTGACAGTGTCCTTTGCTTTACAAAAGCTTTCCAGTTTCTGGAGGTGCCATTGATTAACTGTTTTTCTCAGTGTCTGTACTACTGAGGTTATATTTAGAAAGTAGTCCCCTGTGCCAAGGCATTCAAGTGTACTTCCCACTTTCTCTTATGAGTTTCAGTGTGCTCGACTCCATGTTGACGTCTTTGATCTATTTGAACTTGAGTTTTGTGCATGGTGATAGATATCAATCTATTTTCATCCTTCTGCATGTTGATATCCAGTTATGCCAGTACCACTTGTTGAAGATGCTGTCTTTTTTCCATTTTACACTTTTTTCTCCTTGTCAAAAATCAGCCATTTAGGTGTGGGGATTGATATATGAGTCTTTGATTTGGTTCCATTGGTCCTTCTGTCTGTTTTTATGCCAGTACCAGATTGTTTTCAGTACTATAGCTCTGTAGGAGAGTTTGAAGTCAGGGAACGTGATCCCTCCAGAAGTTCCTTTATTGCACAGAATTGTTTTGGCTAACCTGGGTTTTTTTTTCCTTTTCCACATGAAGTTGAGTACTGTACTTTCAAGTTCTGTAAAGAATTTCACTGGGATTTTGATGGGCATGGCATTGAATCTGTAGATTGCTTTTGGTAAGAAGCCATTTTTACAGTGTTAATTCTACCTACCCAAGAGCATGGGAGATCTTTCAATTTTCAGATGTCTTCTTCAATTTCTTTCTTCAAAGATTTAAAACTCTTGTCTTACAGGTCTTCCACTTGTTTAGTTAGAGTTACTCCAAGATATTTTATGTTATTTGTGGCTATTGCGAAGGGTGATGTTTCTCTGATTTCTTTCCCAGCCCATTTATCATCTGTGTAAAGGAGGACTAACTTTTTTTAAGTTAATCTTGTATCCTGATACATTGATGAAGGTGTTTATGAGTTGTAGAAGTTCGTTGGTAGAATTTTGGGGGTCATATATGTAAGATATCATATCATTAGCAAATAGTGAGGGTTTGACGTCTTCTTTTCCAATTTGTAGCCCCTCAATCTTCTTTTGTTGTCTTGTTGCTCTAGCCAGGATGTCAAGAACTATATTGAATAGATATGGAGAGAGTCGACAACCTTGTCTTGTTCATGATTTCAGTGGGATCGCTTTGAGTTTCTCTCAATTTAGTTTGATGTTGGATGCTGTATATTGCCTTTATTATATTTAGATATGTTCCTTATATCCCTGTTTTCTCCAAGACCTTTATCATAAAGGGATGTTGTATTTTGTTAAAGGCTTTTTCAGCATCTAATGAGATGATCATGTGGTGTTCTTTTCTTCAGTTTGTTTATATGGTGGATTACACTGACAGACTTTTATATGTTGAAACCTGCATCTCTGGGATGAAGCTGACTTCATCATAATGAATGATTTTCTGATGTGTTATTGGATTCGATTCGCTAGTATTTCATTGAGTATTTTTGTATCAATGTTCATGAGTGAGACTGGTCTGTAATTCTCTTTCTTAGTAATGTCTTTGTGTGGTTTGGGTTATCAGGGTAATTGTAGCCTCATAAGAAGAGTTTGGCAATGTTCCTCCTATTTTATTGTGTGGAACAATTTGAAGAGTATTGGTATTAGTTCTTCTTTGAATATCGTAGAGAATTCTGAACTAAAACCATCTGGTACTGGGCTTTTTTTCTGGTTGGGAGATTTTTGATGACTATTTCTATTTCTTTAGCAGTTATAGGTCTATTTAATTTGTTTATTTGGTCTTGATTTTATTTTGGTAAGTGATATTTATCCAGAAAATTGTATACTTCCTCCAAGTTTTCAAATTTTGTGGAGTACAGGTTTTTGAAGTATAACCTGATGTTTCCCTGGATTCCCTCCATGTCTGTTGTTATGTCCCCATTTTTATTTCTGATTTTGTTAATTTGGATATTCTGTCTTTTAGTTAGTTTGGATAAAGGTTTATCTATTTTGTTGATTTTCTCGAAGAACCAACTCNCACTGTTTAATTTCCATGTGTTTGTGGGCTTTCTGAAATTAGTGTTGCTGTTGATTTCTAATTTTAAGCCATGGTGATCTGATAAGATACATGGGGTTATTCCAAGTTTTTGTATCTATTGAGGTTTGCTTTGTTACCAAGTATGGTCAGTTTTTGAGAAGGTTCCATGAGAAGAAGGTATATTCTTTTGTGTTTGGATGGAATGTTCTATAGATGTCTGTTAAGTCAATTTTAATCATAACATATGTCAGTTCCCATATTTCTCTGTTCATTTTCTGTCTTGCAGACCTGTCCAGTGGTGAGAGTGGGGGGTTGAAGTCTCCTACTATTAGTGTTTGGTTTGATGTGTGATTTAAGCTTTAGAAATCTTTCTTTTACATATGAGGTTGCCCTTGTATTTGGGGCATAGATGTTCACTATTGAGATTCCTCTTGATGGATTTTTCCTGTGACTAATATGAAATGTCCTTTTTTGTCTCTTTTGATTGATTTTAGTTTGAAGTTTATTTTGTCAGATATTAGAACTGCTACACCAGTTTGTTTCTTAGGTCCATTTGATTGGAAAATTTTTTCACAACCCTTTACTCTGAGATGATGTCTGTCTTTGAGGTTGAGGTGTGTTTCTTGAATGTAACAGAAGGATGCATTCTGTTTTCTTTTTATAGGTCAGTTGAGTCCATTTATATTAATGAATATTTATGACCAGTGATTGCTAGTTCTTGTTAATTTAGTTTTTGTTGTTGGTGATGTTATTGTGAGTGTTTTTCCCTTCTTTGGGATTGCTTTTGTGAAATCATCTATTGCTTGTGTTTTTGTGGATGTAGCTAACTTCTTTGGGTTGGAGTTTTCCTTCTAGTATTTTGTGTAGGGCTGGGTTTATGGCTAGGTATTGGTTAAACCTGGTTCTGTCATGGTATATCTTACTTTGTCCATCTTTGGTGATTAAAAGTTTTGTTTGGTATAGTAGTCTGGACTGGCATCATGGCCTCCTAATGTCTGCATAATGCTTGACCAGGGACTTCTGGCTTTCATTGCTTCCATTGAGAAGTCAGTTGTAATTCTGATATGTCTGCCTTTATATGTCACTTGGCCTTTTTCCTTTGCAGCTCTTAATATTCTTTCTTAGTTCTGTATGTTTATTGTTTTGATTATTATGTGATGAGGGGACTTTTTTTTCATCCAGTCTATTTGGTGTTCTGTAAACCTCTTGTATCTTCATATGTGTATCTTTCTTTAGGTTAGGAAAGTTTTATTCTATGATATTGTTGCTTTTGCTTGATTTAATGTTTTCTTTGATCGATGAGTCTATGTCCTCTATTTTATCTTCAGTACTTGAGATTCTTCCATCTCTTATATTCTGTTGTCTATGCTTGTATTTGTGGGTCCTGATCATTTTCTCATATTTTCTGTTCCCAGAATTCTTTTGGTTTGTGTTTTCTTTATTGTCTCTACTTCAGTTTTCAAGGCTTGAATAGTTTCTTATGTTTGATTTCTTGGTTTTCTTTAAGGTATTTGTTGATGTCTTCCAATTTTTTGTTTTTTCTTTTCCTTCATTTCTTTGAGGGAATCTTTCATTTCCTCTTTAAGGGCTCCAAACATTCTCTTACAGTTATTTTACATCATTTCTTCTGTTTCATCTATATTGAGCTGTTCAAGTCTTGCTGTTGTAGAGCCACTGGTTCTTGTTGATATCATATTGCTCTTTGTGGTGTTGAGTGTGTTCTTACCTTTTCTACCCATCTATTCCTCTGATTGGTGTAGTTGGGGCTGTGTCTCTGGTGATTAGTCTTCCAGGTGCCAATGAATCCAAGGCTCAGATAGTTGTCCTATCCTATGGTGCAGTCAGGGCCACGGTTCCAATCACCCCAGAGTTCAATCTTGGAGGTTGCTCAGTGCACTGCAATCTCTGAAGTCATTTGGGCCTGTTCCCAAGAAGGTCACTTGCTTGAGGTTGCTTCCACTGAAATTGCTGGCTTTGGTCTGTTCTGACAGAGGTGGCTGGCTTGGACCTGCATCAGTGGAGGTCCTTGACTAGGCCCTGGTCTTGCAGAGATCTCTGATTCAGGCCTGCTTCCTCGGTGGTTGCTCCCTTGTACCTGCTCCTGTGGAGGTCACTCCCCAATTTATTTTTAAAATTAGATTTCTCTCTTTTTTAAAAAAAATTTATTTATTTATTATGTATACGATATTCTGTCTGTGTGTATGTCTTCAAGCCAGAAGAGGGCACCAGACCCCATTA
>LOEQ01006876.1:47144-61395 GCA_001685075.1 Bramus lutescens | reverse complement strand
CCAGCCCCCGGCGGTGGATACTGCAGCCTAGCTCTGGTGTGGGAGCGCGCTGGGGCCAAGGGGGCCCGGCAGGGGGTGCGGGCGGATCCAGAACCAGCACCCGGTCTAGGTGGGTGACCCGGGAGCTCCCTGGATCCCGAGGCTGAGTCACTCCAGACCCAGACCAGGAGCATCAGGGCGGGGTTCTTCCTCACCGCTGGGCTCCGTGGAGCAGTGAGGTCAGCCTAGGCTCTGGGCCCCCGCGGGCATGTATTTAGCTGCTGAACTGTGGTTTCTCCCTAGGGCATGATGGCGCTTGAAGAGGACCATAATGGAAGAGCAGACAAGAACTCCAAGAGGTAGCCGGATTATTTAACTTTCATACTTAACATGTCTTGTATATTTGAGCAATTAGTTTGTAGCCTCCTGGACTGCCCTAAATGATTAGTGGTTGTTATTTCAGCCTTCAGAAACAAACCAGCCACTGGAAAGAACTCCTGTGCTTGGAGCAACCCTTCAGGTGTGTGTGACAGAAGGAGGCCCCTGTTCAGCCTCCAGACAGGCCACTACTCACACCCTTTTATTTTGTGTATATATATCTCCTCAGCTTTATGAGCACTGCTGACCGCTCATGCACCTGAGCCATGTGCTGCTTGGGCTCTCTGTTGTGGTCTGGTAAACAACCACACAAACACAGAATGTGTCATGACAGGTGAAACAGAGCAAAACTGCATTTAGATCTCTTTAGGTTGGTTATCTGCACTTCAGTTAGAACACCTGAAAATGTCATTGCTTAGAGAAAATAGTTATTCTCAGTATATTTTTTTTATTACAGCAGACTGCCTGTGAGAGGAAATTAAAAACATACCTCATTAGGCTCATTGTTTACAGGAAATTGTAAGCTAAGCTAATAGGAATTGGTGGATATATTAATATTATTAGGAATCTACAAAGGGAAAGTACAGATTGAAAATGAATTTTATGTTTAAAAATGTAAAATTAGAATGAGAAACTTGAACCTGAAGTCATGAATATCTTTCGTTGCTCACTTTCTGTCCACTGAAAGGATATTGGAAAGAAGCTCTCTTGGTGCTTTCTGCTAAAGAAACGTGTGCTACATAGAACAGCTCATTTCGGCCCAAACTAGGACGGAGAGAATACACTCTGAGCCTGGAGTAACTGATGCTAACAAGCCAGGAATCAGGATTTATGGACTAGTCAAAAGACACAGCAGGACCAGCCAGGCCTGTCCTCAGGCAAAGAGCTTCCTGCAAGGCTGACAAGCATGAATTTAAACTGCTTCCAGTCCTCAGAGTGGAAGCAGAAGCCAGCTGCAAGTTGCAAGCTGACCCTGACCTCCATAGGCACTTGCGGTGGCATGTGGGCCTTCTTCCATTCTGCATGCGTCCATACACAATGAATAAATAAGACGTGAAAAACAACAAAACCAAAAACCAGTCATGGTTACAAGCTGGAAGAATTTTTACTGGCCAATGTTAGGGAAGTTTGAAGTTCAAAGACAATGATTGCTCTAAGTGACTTATAGATGCTAGGACCAATACAGCCAGTGCCTCACTGATATCATGAGAGGCGGGAGCAGGGTGAGCGGTAAAGCATTTTAGGAAAGTTCTTTGCAGGAAAATGCAGCTGTCTGGAACACACTACCCATCAGGTGAGGATTGTTCAGCATTCAGTGGGGAAACCATCCTTCCCAGGGAGAGTTCCTTCAGCAGCTTCTCCAGGTGATCAGATGCAGCCCCACGGATGGTGGCGCAGGCTCTGAACCTCTGCAGTGTGTGGTGAGGCTTGAGGAGACTGCTTGCAGACGTGTTCCATCTGATCCAGCCAGGTTTCTAGGGTAGTGTTGTCTAGAGAAAGACACTCTGAGATGCATTTGTAGTTTTAAATACTCCCCCTTCCTCGTCAATATTAAAAAGTAAAGAAATCAACTTAGGAGAACTTCTGGGTATCCCAGACAAAGTAATTTTTATATGTGTAATAAAAGTTACGAATAAGACATTCTTTTTCACAATAAGTCCATATTTTTATATTGAACATTCATGTTCTATTTGTGCTCTGCTTGAAACCCAGATGTCTAATGTGCAGTACATTCTAGAAGGTAATTGCTTAGCATAGTAACTTAAAGAACTATGTTCACACATTCACATTGTACCCGTGTGTACTCTGGTCTTGTTTTGTCCTTGAGATAGGATCTTGCTGTATTGTAAGGTGGAGGCTGTCCACAGATTCACCATGTCACCCAGGCTGGCCTGGATTTATAGATCACCCCACATCCTTTCTTCCAATAACTGGAATTACAGGTGTACACCACCACTCACGTATATTGCATACAAAGTATTGCATGATGTTCAAAGAGAAAGGTAAAGAAAATAGATGGTTTGATTCTATGCATATCTTCATTTTATCATTGGTTCTGTTGTGACTTCAGAGTAGAGAAATTCCTTGTACTTTTTGCTTAGTGGCTCTTACACTGCTCCTCAGCACTGACTTTGTTACGTTCTCAGAATCTACTCCAGGATGTTTCCTGGGTGAGCCTCTAGGTGACTTCTAAGCTTTAGTTCTGGGAGAGAGAACACAGTTGTCACCAGTTCTCACTCCTAGTAGATTCCTCAGGGCACCTATCAGCTCATAACTCAGTCCTCAACAAGAAAAACTGATAGTCATTCACATTGTTAGAGAAATTTCACAGATATGCATTAAAGACCCAGGTTCTGCACATACTAGACAAGCGTCTGCTATTGAACTGTATATCTAGCTCGGTGCCAGGCAGGTGCTGTAGCAGTGGCTCCATCCTGGCTGAAGTCTCAGAGGTCTGCATCTCCTGCCTCACAACTTGGTGGTTTAGCAGTAGACTGCATTTGAAATCTTCGTTTTGTTCTATCAACAGGATCCGGGACAAGTTAAATGACTCTTCTGCTTGCTTTTTTAATCTATCAAAGGTCAACAGTATGCCTTCTTCCGAGTTTTTAATGAATCATTCTAGCTCATACCCAGAATGTCAGATGTTCTCTTAAGTAGCATCAGTGTCAGAGAACAAAAGAGTAAGGAAGAGCAGAGCTGAGATGATCATGGCTGTCTCTCTTCTTGCATCCTAGCTCGGGGATCCTGAAGCTGTGCTGTAGATGCACCAGCACAGGACCCATCCTGAGCTCGTGGGTTTGTATCCATCTTGTACTTCTAAGAACTGGACTTTTTCTCCTTTAAAACGATCCTCTAACTTCATTTAGTGCATGAAAAAAACCCATAAACTTCTAAACCTCAAAGTTGGTGTTAAAATAATGTTCTTTCTAAAATAGTCTCTCCTAAGAGTGATTTGGCATAGCTTGCCATCTCTGCTGGCAGTGACAGGTGGTGACAAATGTGGGTTATGAGGTGGAGTTATTTGGTTTGTAATTTTGAGTAGCAGTTGACTTTTTTACATGTAGGGCAGCTTTTTGACAATTTATAGTTATTTCGTTTTGTTTTGTTTGTAAACCATAGCTTTTTAAGGTTTTATTTGGTCCACTGAGGACTTCAGATGCCTTGTAGAATTAGATTTGCCCATAGAGTAATTAATTACTTTTCAAATTAGGATAATTATGTCTAACATCTGATCATTGCTCTCTGTAGCAAAGAGAATGATTAGAAATACTATCCAGACTGCCAATAAAAATGAATGAATGAATGTATGTCCAGGTAATAATTGAACTATACCTAGACTTACCAAGAAGGTAATTGGGCAGATTAATTCTGGAACATGATTTATTTTCTGTCTTTTCTTTTTTACAAGTAGGGAAGTACTGTGTAGCCCAGGTTTTCCTCCTATGTGCGATCTTTCTGCCTTAGCCATTTTAGTCCTGGAATTACAAATATGTTTTGCCATGCCCAGTCATAATATTATTAGACTAAAATTAACCAAAAGGGGGGGAAAACTTCTCTTTTTTTAATGTGTAGTATGTTACTTGCAAATAAATGTGTGAATGAATGCATTCATTATAAAAATTAGGAAATATCAAGATACAAGAAACTATTCTTGTACAAATCCCAACACCTGGGATAGGAGCTGTAATTCTCTGAGAAAAGTGCTTGCTGTGTAAGCTTGAGGACCTGTGTTTTTGTCTCCAGAACCCATATAAAGCCAGATGTGGTAAGATGTGTATGTGATACCAGCACTGTAATGGAGAACCATTAGACATGGAAACGAGAGAACCACTGGAATCTGGTGGGCCAGCTGGCCTGACTAATCCAGTGGTGAATAACAAGAGCCCTTGTCTCTAGACGTAGATGGCGAGGAATGACACACAAGGTTTCCCACCTCCTATATGCACCTTGCATGTTTATGCCCCCATAGTCATGAGAACACACATACACAAAGTGTAAAGAGTTAAACATAGAAAGACAATAACCAGTGATAATCATATATTTAAATGTCTAAAATATGTGAACATTTGTATTTACACTTTATTAATGATATCAGACTGTTTAAATGAGACTGTGCAGACACGTTTGTCCTAGTAAATGAGTACTGTGTAGACATGTTTCTCCTAGTGAGTGAGTACCCTGTAGACATATTTGTCCTAGTAAATGAGTACTGTGTAGACGTGTTTGTCTTGGTGAATGAGTACTGTGTAGACATGTTTGTCTTAGTGACTGAGTACTGTGTAGACGTGTTTGTCTTGGTGACTGAGTACTGCGTAGACATGTTTGTCCTAGTGAATTAGTATGCTGTAGACATTTTTGTCTTGGTGACTGAGTACTGTGTAGATATGTTTGTCTCAGTGACTGAGTACTGTATTGACATGTTTGTCCTAGTGAATTAGTATGCTGTAGACATGTTTGTCCTAGTGAATTAGTATGCTGTAGACATGTTTGTCCGGTTCTCATTAATTTTATAGCAGGCTGGTACTTTAAAGTTTTCATAGCATTTCTGAACCTTTGTATAATTCCTTTGTTATGTTCTTTAGTCAAAAGGAGAAGAAAGAAAAGAAACCAACTGTTGGCATATTTGGGATGGTGAGTTTGGGATTCATTCATTGTTTAAAACTCTTATGTCACAAAAGAGATATTCCACATGGCATTAGGCTTTCTTATGAGGTGGAGCTGGAGGTGACGTTAACTGAGGATTTAGCTTATTTTCAGAAGAACGGCAAGCATAGTTTGTCATGGACTGAACCTCAGTAGCTTCCCCTTCTTGGCTTAGATTTCAATGTTTTCCAAATTAGTTATGTGGCTAGTTATCTTTTACCTGTATTTTTCTTGATGGTCCTTGCCAGAGGTGGAGGAAAGCTTCTGCATCCCATGCTGTCTTGTTTGGTACAGGTATTGCAGCAGGGTATTGCTGTTTACCAGATGGATGGCCTCAGACTCCTGACCCTTCTACCTCCTTCCTCCTGGGAATTACTATTATATCACTATGGTAACATGCCACCTTTCAAGGCCCTGAAGTCCTGGGTACTGAGATTACCATTATATCACCATGCTTGATAACATGACATCTTTCAAGATTCTGAAGTCCTGACAAGTTTGCCTCAAAGTCTATCTACCTGTGTTTGAAGAGTTTATCTAAATTTTTTATTATTTCTACCCTCATCCCGCTCACCCCCATCCAAAAAGGGCCATCAAATCTTTCTAATCCCCTCCCTACTACTTTTTTTGTCTCTCTATGTGTATCCTGGGTCCTCCAAAGCCTCTGTGGCTAATTCTGGTAGCTAGCTGCTAACTCTGTACCCTGATTCAAGGTTAACCTTTATTGGCAGTCTCATGGTGTCAGTGTGAACAAGTATCCTGAAATACATGCTAAGAAAGGTTGTGGTGGATTATTGATTCCTAGGATTTAACAGTCAGGGGTCTTCTCTCTCCTGTTAAATCTGGAAACATGCTTACAGTCATGTGGAGAAAGGTATTTCTTCTCACTGACTGTGATTCCAGTCAAACTGTTAATGTTCGCCACCACAGGATGAGAAGTGATTTCTACCTTTTCAAAACATTATTTCTCTTCTATCATCTTCTTTGAAACTTTAAATATTTTCATCAGATATTACCAAAGAGAAGACAACTGCCTGAATTCAGGAGGAAGAATTAGTACAAGGGGGCTGAAGAAATAGGTCAGCTGTTCAATGCACTCGCTGCTTTTACAGAGGAGTAGAGTTCAGTTGCCAGCACCCACATCAGGGAACTCTCCACCTCCTATAGCTCCAGCTCTATGGGATCTGATGCTCTCTTCTGGCCTCTGACAGTACTCACATTCATGTCCCCCCCACATATGCACATAGATAAGAGTAAAAATAAATTTCAAAAGAATTGATACAGCCCATGGTGAGATGATTGACGAAGTTCAGCACCGGTAGAGGACAGCTTGGCGTGTGACAGTAGCAGTGACAGTGTGAAATGGGCTTGAATTTGGGGTCTGTTTAGAAGCACCATCCATGCTGTCATGTGCTCACTGTGTGCCTGCTCTTCTTCCTCCTAGTTTCGCTATGCGGATTGGCTTGACGAGCTCCACATGACCCTGGGAACGCTGGCTGCTGTTATCCATGGGGCCGCACTTTCCCTCTTGATGCTGGCGTTTGGTCACGTGGCAGATAGTTTTACAAAAGCAGAAACCAGAATTCCATCAAGCATTACTAATCAAAGTAAGGATTATTTGTGGTAGCGAAGTTATTGGAATTTTGCAAATAGCATTCACTTAAAGCACCTTTTGCGGTGTTGTGTTTCTGCTGTGAACGGTGGCAGGTCGGAGCTCCAGCTTTTGCTTGTAATGAGTTTGAGAAGATCATGTTAATGGGCACTAGAACACCCAGGACAAGTGCTGGCAGAGATATGTCGAAAAGGAAGGAGCTCTGTGAAGTCAGAACTGCCTTTGACAACTTCAGGAGAAAGTACAGGATTCTAATCCACACTGTGAATAGTGAGCAACACTAGTTACGAGTCCGGGGCTTGAGTGTAAGCGAGGACTGAGGATGATGCTGATGCTTTAGCCTGAGAAACTGAAGGACATGGTTACTCTCAGATGAGATGAGGAAAAGGAAGGGAGAGACGTCTGCGCAGTTTCATGTGTGGTCATGTCAGAAAGCAGACCCAGGATTGAAGAAATGAAACGAGGTCTGAGACAGTTGTTTATAAGAAAGAGATGATTTCAGATGATGCAATTTCATGGTTCACTGCAAGAGACTGAAACTTTGCAAAAATAGGGAACTGGTAGAACTTAATTTTCTCAGGGAGACTGGAAGCAGGAAGGTGATGGATAAGGAAAGATGTAAAAAAGCACCCTGGGGGAGTGAAGAAATGAGTGAGCTGTGGAAATCCTTTCCCTCACCTAACACAGACATCCTTGACTTGGTGGACACAGGCTAGCTCTGAGCTTCAGTGTGAAGGTCACTGTTGGTCATGCAGAGACTGAGTTAAAGTAAACTACTGGAGACTTACAGTTCTGTTGTACTCAGTTAACATGTTGGCGAGTTACAATTGTTATATATCTAGAAGTGTATGTGCCTGTGCGTGTGCTAGTGTGTGTCTGTGCGTGTGTGTGTGTGTGTGACAACAATTAATGAAAAAGGAGGGCATGGATTTGAAAGAGAGCAAGGAGTATATGGGAGGATTTGGAGGAAGAAAAGGGAAGGGAGAATGATGTAATTATACTGCAATCTCAAAAAGAAAAAAAATGTTGGCAATGGAATTGTCAAGAGTAGCCTTGGTAATTCAATGATAGTCTTAGCTTACAAGGACCCTTCATCTTTTTAGACTGGTTTTAAGTATGTGTGTGTGGGATGACATTCAGGTGGATATGTGGACTGATGGTTGCAGGAGGCTGTGAGCTGCACAGTGTAAGTTCTGATAATTGACATTGGGTCCTCTGTAAGAACGGTTCATGCTCCTAACTGCAGAGCCATCTCATCTCTGGACTTTGAAAATTTGATGTTAGAGACCAAACCCCTGACTTTTATATCATTTGAACTCATTTTTGAGGTGCTGAGAATTGAACCTGTGGCCTCACAGACACTAGGCATGTTATCTCCCACTGGGCTATCTTCCTAGCTGATATTTGAATTAAGTCTATGATAAACACTGTGAATGTCCATATTTCTCACATTACAAGTCATCCTTTTTCTTCCTTTCCCTCCCCTCTGCTTGAGTTCCACACATATTATAATCTAACATTTTGCAATGACTGTAAGATTCAAAATGTGCCTTTTGTTGACCTAGCAATAAATTATGATAATTTTTCTAATACAGTATTTACCATATAGTCACATATGTGTACACATATGCTTAAGCAGTATTATTTGTCTGTTTATGTGGTACTGGATCAAACCCAGAGAATAGTGTTTGCTTAGTAAGTAGACTCACTGAGTGATGTTTCTAATAACAGTATGATATTGAAACAACCAAAATGTATGCAAATTTAAAATCGATACAAGCATACACTGACAAGAAAAAATGGTGCTGAATGTAGACCAAGATTCACATTTGTTGCTTTTTTAAAAGTATTTTTAAAGTTTATATGTACGTACACATATATTAAAAAAATTGACAACTTACACAAAAATGTTGACTAGTAGTTATGTCTGTCTATGTGAATGTTTAAAGTTTGGGGTTTCTAATGTATTTGGTTCAGACAAATAGCTCTTCCTAATATTGGATAATGCTTTGTTGTAATAGGAAGCCATTTGTATGTTCCTGGTTGCTCAGCCCTGAAATAATCACACAGAAACTGTATTAATTACAACATTGCTTGGCCTATTAGCTTATGTATATTTCTAGCTCACTCTTATCTCCTAAATTAACCAATTTCTATTATTTTATATTTTAGTATGAGCCTTGTGGCCTACTGGCAAGGATTCCCCCATGTCTGTCTCTGGTGGTGGCTCCATGGCTTCTCCTGACTCTACCTTCTTTCTCCCAGCATTCAGTTTAGTCCCGTCTCTCCACCCCTCTCTGCCGCCTACCTCTATTCTGCCCTGCTGGGCCCAAGACAGATTCTTTATTAACCAATGATATTCACAGTATACAGAGAGAAAACCCACATCACCCTGTTCTTTATGATAATTGTAAAATAACCATAAGACAGAGAAATACAGTATTAGTGTTTGCATATGTGCCCATGTCCAGTCACACTGGTATTTGTCACTGTGGGTTTCTTCTTGAAAAAGAGCATCATTGAATGTAAGCTTTGTGTAGTAGGCTCATGGCCAACAAGGAACTGTTTGAATGGATGTCATTAAAGCTTGGATTGAAACTAAAATTGAATTTTACTGAATCACTTGGTCCTATTTTTGTATAGATTTTCAAATGAAATGAATTTGGTGTTTTATTTTATATGTTTATTATTATTGGAGTGCAAAAAGGCATAAATGGCCCAGCTCTGTTTTCTGGTTGTCTAGGTGAAGTCAACAGTACAGAGAATATCAGCAGCAACCATCTGGAGGAAGATATGGCCACGTAATTCAACACTTTATTTTTTCATTAATCTTTTCTGCATTAATCTGGTTATAATGATCTATAAAATTTGAAGTTGAATTAAAAATCATAGAATATAGCTTTGTAATTATTAATGTGCCTCTTACACAGTATCTCAAGTAAAAATTATAGTAATATTGGCTAGCAGGGAAATTTTAAACTTGGCATCTAATTGTAAATAATGAACTAAAGCATCCTAAAGTAACTGGGTAGTGGTGACACACTTTAATCCCAGCACTCGGGAGGCAGAGACAGGATCTCTGTGAGTTCAAGGCCTGCCTAGTATACAAGACAGTTCCAGGACAGCCAGAGCTATTACACAGAAAGACCCTGTCTTGAAACACAAAGAAACAACCCCCCAAACAAAACAAATTCGTAGAATTAACAAATGTTTAATTTTTACCTTGGTTTAACTAAGGAATACATTTTGCTTATGATTTACATGCTTTGAAGTTTTTCTGAAGAATATCTTTGAACAGATTTGCAAAGATCCATGACAGTATTCAGATAATTTGTTTCTACATTATTCTATGGATGCTTTGACATGTTCCTTGATTATATTTGAATGAGAAGACACAAATACTCTACTATTGTATAGAGGCATTATTCTTTTTATATTGTAATAACTTTAAGTCCCTCTTTTTCTTTCTTCTTTTTTGAGACAGGGTCTGACCTCTTGATGCAGCCCAGGCTGCTCTCAAGCTTATGACCTCCTTTCTGTCCTAGCCTTCCAAATCCTGGGATTACAGGTTCAAGCAACAATGCCCAGTTAACAGCAACATCTTGATTTTTAAAATATATTACCAAGGCTAGGAATGATGAACCATCTTAGCAGTGTGAAGGTATTGGCAGGAGGGTTGTGAGATTGAGGCCAGCCTAGGCTATGTGGCAAGACCCTGTCCTTTAAAAAAAAGACCTAAAGTCTTAAAGAGTAAACAAATGAATGAAACTAAAGAACTTTCAAGTTGTTCCCTAACCGTAAGATATAGCTTTTCAAATGGAGTTACCCTTGCTATCATTAATACACGAAAAATGATTAATTCTAGACTCATCTGTTAGGGAGAAGCTTTCTAGTTGCCCCATATATTTTTGGAAGTTATGAGCTATAACAGGGTGTCATGTGTTTGCAGGATTCCTGACAGGTTGAGGGCAGAGCTATTGAATACCACATGAGGGACTTCCTTCCTTCCAAGTAATGTTGATGCTTCCCATGACACCCTGCAATTTCAGGAGAAAACAAGTAGAACTTCTCCTTTTCAAGATGGGGACATCTGTACTGCATGAGCACTGTACAACTGGCCTTCCATTGCCTCACAGGCATGCCCGTCACAATTAAATCTGTACAAAATCTCAAGAAATGCCAGCGCTCCATTATATCAGAGATAGGAATACTGAAAACCGTGCAACATCCACACATCATTCGCCTCTTCCAGGTTTTAATGACCACAAAATACTGCTATATAATTAATGAATATGCATCGAAAGGCAATCTGTATGAACTTTTAAAAGAAGAACGCAGGCTGCAGGAGGAATGGGCACAGATAATATTTGGGCAGCTAGTGTCCGCCATAAAGTAGTGCCATGACCATGACATTGTCCACCAAGACCTGAAGCCCGAAAATGTCCTGCTCAATGCAGAGGGAAATGTGAAGCTGGGAGACTTTGGCCTCGCTACCAGGTGCAGAGCTGGCACTGTACTACAAGGCCACTGAAAAAACGGGCCTTCCATCGCCTCACAGGCATGCCCGTCACAATTTAATCTGTAGAAAATCTCAAGAAATGCCAGCGCTCCATCATATCAGAGATAGCAATACTGAAAACCGTGCAACATCCACACATCATTCGCCTCTTCCAGGTTTTAATGACCACAAAATAATGCTATATTATTACTGAATATGCATCAAAAGGCAATCTGTACAAACTGGTCAAAGAAGAACGTAGGCTGCAGGAGGAACAAGTGCAGATAATATTTGGGCAGCTAGTGTCTGCCGTAAAGTACTACCATGACCATGACATTGTCCACCGAGACCTGAAGCCCCAAAATGTCCTGCTCGATACAGAGGGGAATGTGAAGCTGGGAGACTTTGGCCTCGCTACCATGTGCAGAGCTGTCACTTTACTGCTCGGGCAATGTGGGACCAAGAACTACTCTGCCCCAGAATTGGTTCGGAGGGTAACCTACAATGGGAGGAAGGTAGACGTGTGGATTGTGGGTGTGTTGCTCTATTTCATGACCACTGGGCACCACCCCTTCAGAGGAAGCATCCTGAAAAAGACCAAGAAAAAATCACTCCTGACAGGTATCACATCCCCGCTCACATCTCGGGGCAACTGGAAAATCTCATTCATCTAATTTTAACAGATGACCCAGAAAGGAGGCCTTCCATTGAATATATACAGCACCATCCATGGGTCAAGAACCCTGAAGGAAACATCTCTAGTGACTTCTACCCAGATCCTAAAATTGTTGACAAGCTGTTTGACCATGGGTTTGCTGCCAATGAGATCTTTGACTCACTGAATAGGCAGAAATATGATGAGATAATGGGGACATACCTGTTACTACAGCAACAGGAACACCAGGGGCTTGACTCTACCTCCTCAGTCACTATGGCAGCACCTCCACCATCTCTGGTACCTCCTTTAACATCTGTTCATTACCAGAAAAGAAGAGCAGCCAGTGAGCCCACCTCTGACCTTTTCCACACCAAGCCTTCACAACAGCACATCACTAATATCCCGATACTATCAGGGAAGATGACCAGAAGTGGCTGCATGCCTCTATGGTGTTCCCAGAAGAAAAGCCCCACTTCGAGCCGTGCCCCACCAGCCAAGGCTGCATCTGCCACACGTGTCTGCCACACCAGGTTAGAAGAAGAAATGCCCCTGCCACCTGGACCTGACTCTAACATGGAAAAATCATGCCTCCCTCAGAACATCGGGTGCTTCAGGAGACTGTGCAGGAGAATCAGGGCTTGCCTGTGAAGATTGTGTTGTTTCTCAAGGGCTCCAAATTCATAAACCAGGTGTGTGTTCAAAAACAAAGTGGTTCCTCTGAAAGAGTCAGGAGGCAGACCCAATAAGGAATTGGTCAAGTGAGTAAGAGATGGATGCACATATAATTTATATTTAATTATCACCATGTATTTTTTCATTTGAAAAATCAAAAATGTATATGTTTGTAGTATCCAATAGGTTGTTCAGATGTCTACACAATCTGAATTGAAACCTGGAACTTAGCACCTCCTCAGGAAGAAATCCTCCAGGAACATACCTAGGTGGTATCTGACCCAGCTGGACTAGCTGTAGTCAGCGAAACTGTGATCAGTAATGGGACAGGGAATGTTGATCTGCTGTCCATAGAGAACAGGTGTCCAGATTGGAAAACTCTGCTTAGGAATCCAGTGACTGGCAAAGTGACAATGGTCAAACCACAAAGGAACCAATTCAATGTCTCCCTACAGTTCATCTGTACAGGCAGAGTGTGCTGAGCTCGCGAGGCCTGACATCACAGTGTCAAGGCCAGCATGAGGAGGATGAGCTGGATACCCAGTTCCTGTGTGCCCTGCATGCTAGTCTAGAGCAGATATTTGTAGTGCCAGAGGCCTCTCCACAGCAGCATTCCGGGAACATGCCCTCAAGAGACAGAGTTACCTACTAAGCATTTATGCGTTTTCCAACCCTAGGTCTTCCAAATCTGAGAAGACCAGATGAGGGATTTGTCAGAGGGTCATGACCTATGTCCCTGCAGTATCGTGGATTTATTTCCTAGTTGTTTGGTCTCTGACCACAAAGAAAGGTGGATCACTGTGGCTGAAGCTCATGCATGGCTGTAACAGAACTCAGCTGGAAGCACAAAGTAAAATTTCCTTTCCTGAGCAAGGGATGGAGAATGGAGAGGAAGCTATTTTGCAATGGGAGCAAATGTCCAGATGGAATATAATGTGATGATTTGGTGCCTGGAGAATGACTATGGTCAAGGCTAAAGGGGTCACCTCGAGGTCTCCCAGCAGTTCAGATAGACAGATGGAGGTGCTGAGCTGAGACATGTTTGCTTATAGCCTAGAGTGGGGCTTCAGGCAGGTATGGACAGCAACATCTGAAGATGAGAGGTTGGATACATAGTGTCTCATGCTGCATACCTAGTCTATGGACACCGGCCAACATAGGAAGGCGATAGACTGCAGTGCCACAGGACTCTCCATGGGGAACTAAGTACATTTTCCAGGACAGAGGGTGCTGTGATAGCCATCCTAAGCGCCTGATGAACAGGGAAGACAGTCTGCGAGAATGTCTTCAAGCCCTACATGGGAAGATCGTAACAGTCTCTCATAGGACACTAATGGAGCCCTTTTTTCTCTCCCTTCTTTCATGCACTCTACCTCCAATCATCCAGAAGACAATTCCTCCCCATGGTCAGTCTAACCCTCTTCCAGATGATGGGAAAACCAGTTAGAGAGGGGATTGGGGCATCTCCGTACACATGTCTGCTAGACAATCAGGACGTGGACAGTCTCTGGAAGGCCTTGCCATTGTAGGATGGCCTGAGCTGGGGTGTTGTCACCATCTAAGGTCGAAGACCTTGTGTCTAGACACAGTATTGTTGACAAAGCTGTTCTGCCCTTTGAGATGAAGGGCTGATTCACCTGTCTCCATGTAAACACACCCCAGTCTGCCCTTCCGGGTTCTACTGTCACTATGGTGACACTAAAACCAGAAGGATTTGACAGGAGGAGATTGGAAGGGAAGACATTGTGAGGCCCAGCTGTAATGGAGACCTAGATGGTGAAACCACAGATGCCCTCTTCAGACCCGC
>LOEQ01006876.1:28818-46941 GCA_001685075.1 Bramus lutescens | reverse complement strand
ACGATTCTAGCCATGCAGCCTGTTTCTCACTCCCTGGGCTGTGTTTGCTCCAGGACCCCTGTAGCATCTTGGTAGCAATTCTTCCCTCCATGGGCCTGACTCCATTCTTACCTCCAAGGAGTAACAGTGACGATCATGTGACCTCAGCTTCTGGCTGCCTTCGTGCAATGGTGTGAGCTGTTCTTTTGTCAGGTGACATTCAGTAAACATGACAGTGTGTCAGGCCCTCAGTAGGGGCTGGATGCCAGGATCTTTAGTCTGATGGTCAAGTTGCCCCCAAGGACCTATGATGCTGGCAGTATCCAGGAACATCAGGAAGACCAAGCTGGTGAGGTAAGTGCACATGAAAACAGTTAAATATAGTAATAAACCTGAGAGGGTGCAGGGTAGCACAGGGTGCTGGAAGAGACTGTCTTGTGTGACGGTCACAGCTGTGAAGACCCAGGGAGGAAAGAAGGGATGAGATGGATGGCTTTGAGAACAGCCACGTGACAGGCTGCCAGCACTGACGCCTGCTCCTTACGTCTCTCTGTGATAGTGAAGTGTTTGTGGACTTCGGAAGCAAATTTCTCATTAATTTAACTTTTGACTAAATGGTATTCTCAAATCTCTCTTGGCTCCCAGGCCCTGAGAGTGTTGGCAGTTCCAACATGGCCATCGGCCTGCAGTAGGCCCTCCTCTTCTGCTGCTGGTGAGAAAGGCAGAGGAGGGAGCAGAACTGTGGGGAAGATATGAGCTACAATCCAGCCTGAGAGGGTGTCAATGGTGGACTCTCAGCACTAAGGGACCATGTTCCTGCTGCGCAGGAGTTTCAGAGCCAGTGGGTATTCCAGGTAAAATGTGTCACCAGGCAGTCTTCCTAGAACTGGGTCCTCCTCAGCCCCTGATGCTTCCTGTCCCGCCCAGACACTCAGTCACCTTGAGAAGTCCTGTCACTATCCAGGATTCTTCTTTTTAATCTGAAAGTAAGACACTGACTAGGGCAGTTGGATGCGCACCCCAATCCTCTCTACCCTGACCTACTGTCACGGCCACCATCTGTGAGTCTGAACTTCAGCAAAATAGGCAGGCACTGTGAGGCTGCCCTGATGGGGACAATCTGGGCTGGAGTCATATCCAAGAATTGTGTACCAAGGTCCCTGTTCATGGCTAAGGGAATGAACACAAAGCCAGACTGTGTCTGCATGCTGTGTCTGAGGCCAGGTGCTTCGGAACTCCCTGAAATTGATCTGTTGCTGTGGCTCCTGCTGTCGAAAGCTAGGTCATGTAATTGAAAACATGAGTTTTCCAGCCTCAGATCAGGAAATTTCTATGTCAGAGAAGACAGCGCCTAGATTTCAGATGGAAGACCAGGTGAGGAAGATGGCAATGTCCCATGAAGCTTATGTAGTCCACTTCCCCAGGTTCCTTTTTTCCCAGCCCTAAACTAGCGGTAGTTCTTGGGAAAGAATAGACGCCCATGTACTGACTGGGAGGGAGGAAGGGATCCCTGAGTCCCTGAGTGGCATGTCTCCTGCAGGGACCTTTCAGATCCCTCTGGCTGGACCTGTTCCTCTTCATTCTTTGAACATCGGGGTGTGTTTGGGGGGTTATGAACTCTTCAACCCTAAGACTCCCGCACTCATTCTCAGTTTGCAGAGCTGCCTTCCTCTTCGTTAAAGTGATCCCTGCAGTGTTTAACTTGCAGATCCCAGCTGCCTTCTCCATAGATGTTTTGTGTGGGAAAACCGGGAACCCGCTGAAACAGTGCATTGAGCAGCCGGATGTCCGTGATGCCAAGAACCTGCACCAGACAGGGCACCTGCATCTGCATCAGCTCTGTCTCTCATGAGCGAAGACCTCATGATCATCCTTTAGCTTGGAGGACATTGTTCTCTGCTTCCATCTTCAGTTACCTTGTCTTCTCTGAACAGCCATTGCCTGAGCCTAGGGTGAGCCTTGCTAATCCAGGAACATGTGAACAGGCTCTACTCCGTGCCATCTGTGCGGTCTCTCTGCTGTCCTCTTCCCCTGAGCACTCTGTCCCGTGACTCACGGTGTGGGCAATTCCTTCCTCTGTCTGTGCCCTCATCTTCCTTCAGGATCCATCTGTTCATTGTCAGGGCCTCAGGAAGGTGTGGCCAGGCTTATGTTCAGGGTTCTTGGGAATCACCGTCCTTCTCATCCCGTGGTTTTCCATCCTCTCACTTCTCCCTCACACTTCCTGGTGCATGTTTACCTCTGGCAGGTCATGGTATCTGTGTGCAGGACAGGAAGCCATCATCGCTAAGTCAAACACCCTCACCTCCACCATCAGCACCATCTCTAGTTTAGAGGTAAACAGGTGCCGGCCTCTCTTCCTCGGCCTGCCACTGAGCAGAGTGACATAGGTCATTTCTTTCAATGCCTAGACCTAGAATTCCTCTGAAGATGGGACTTGGCAAAGGGCCACCTGGGCAGAGGTCCTGTCTTTTCAGATCACTGGTTATTTTTTAAGTGGGAGAAATCTGGGGATCCGTGCTCTTCACCCGTGCTTCAGTCAGTGGAATGGCGGTGAGAGCAGCAAGAAGAGGCTCGCAGGCTTCCCTCTCATTGTAACTGCTTCTCCTTGGAAGGTCGTTACTGGAGGATGCTCAGGGCCCCTGAAAGCTCCTCCTTGCTGTCATCTGACATATGCCATGCACTGACAGACATCCCTCAGCTCCTTGTCAGAACACCTTAGGCTGTGTACCCTGGGTGCCACAGACCACCAGTGGGGAGCCAAGCTCAAAGAAGATATTGTTGGACTAAGAAAACAATCAGACATCTGTCACCTGTTATCCCTGGGTTGTCAGTGTGATAATCTGGAACAAAACTTTTCTATGTTCATTTGCATTATGCTGATTGTGACTTATACTTTCAGGTTACACTGTGTTATCACAGTGAAGTCAAGGCATAAATACAAAGTGACTACTCATCCATATCCATGGTCAAGAGGAGGGAGAAATAAATGCACGCATTTAAGCTTGCTTGCAATCTACTAGAGTTCTCCCCTCCTATGCAGTCTAGTACCGAAGCCTACAGAATGGCACTGCCCTAATGAGTTGGGTCTCTCCATATCAGTTAAGATAATCAAATAGCTCCTCTACAGGCATGATCACAGGTGAACTTTTCTAGATGATTCCTCAGTGCAGTCACTCTTAGCTGCACCATTGCTCCCAGTGAACACCCCAGCTCCTAGAGAACTCTCAGTCAGTGCCACGGCCAGAGGCTTCGGCTTCTTGGCTTTCCCTGGTTCAGAGGAGACATCCAGTAGCACATTCTCTCTTCTACTCTCCTTCCCCCAGAATAACTGACTTTGTCTGTAGTCAGCAGACATCACTGGGCTGTCCCCACTGTGACCAGGCCCGATGCTTCCTAGACTTAGATTATTTCCCACCAGGCTATACTGTCGTCAGGTCAATCCTTTCTTCTCTTTCCAGCTCTGTCTGGCTCATGTCAAGTCATGACACCCATCCTTTCCTGAACGGTTAGTGACTCCAGTCCATATTCCTACTACTAGCCTGTGCTAGCCTAGCCTGGACTTAGCAGAGCCAGTCAGTATCAGCTCCATTTTGGTATGTATGCTGCCTACAAACCTTAGCCTATTTCAGACAGATGGTTGAGCTCTGAGAGCCCAGGACACCTTGTCAAACTTTTAAAATCATCTACATTGCCTCACTTGTTAATCTGTCTCCCCCTCTTTGCCTGTCTCTCGTGTCCATCTGTCTGTGTGTGCAGCACCAATGTGTGCTATCTTTAGCATGTGGAGGTTGCAGGAAAACCGTATAAACTCATTGTCTCCAACTGCTCTGTAGATTGAACTCTGTTGCTTCTTCCTCCAAATGTTTTTGCAGGTGGAGACTCAGATGCACATGAAGCAATGCCAGCACTTGCTGGAGAAGTCAATGACAGCTCTTAGGAGTGGGAGTCTTGGCCTTGGCCCCCAAATGTGCCGCTGTCCTTCCTTGGATGCCAGTCAGTACAACGAGATCATCTCTGTCCCTCAGAATTGCCTTGGTTGTGGTTTCGGGGAATCCTCAACCTCTTGGCTTACTTCTCTGACTTTAGATCTTACTGAATCTTAGTGGCCTAGTCCACTTACCCTTTTCTTTAGGCCTAGTTTATTTTACCAGAACTTTCTGTGGCTGTAACTGTAAGTATGTAACATTTTAGAACGCTGCTACTCACGTTAGCATACTCAGAGCCCTTGCCCAAGGGTGCTCTTGCTTACATGTGAGGAAAGCAAGCTATGAACTTTAATCCTTACTCAGGGATGAGAATAAACTAAAGCTCAGAGCATGACTTTGCCACGGTGTGTGGTCCCTGAGCCTGGAAGCTCCTGACTCCACTGTCCAAGCTTCTTGGTTTATCCTGTGTTGAGACCTTTTCCACTCCTTACTTGGCAGCGTCAACCGACGCTTCAACAAAAACTGCAGTCCAGACAGGCAGGGGCAGGGTTTCCACTGGGATCTTAATTCATCTTGGTTTTCTTGGCTTCCGTTCCTGCCTTCACCAATACATACATGACATCACTCCATAGTCTCATCTGTTCCTATGCCCTGCACTCAGTGAGGAGTTTTGAAACAAGTATAAAATAAGGAAATACAGGGTCTGGAATCTGTGAGAAAGCCTGAATCGGACCTATGAGGCCCCCGGAAAACAACCACCTGTTCAGACCTGTTAAGACTCTGTGAAGAGATGAAGACAAGATAGAAAGGGGGCTCACAACAGGAAGTGGGTCAGAGGTCTACCCCCTGCTTGAACGAATTTTCTGTTTAAAGGGAACACTAACAAATTCCCCTCATTACTGTCTTCTGGAAGACAGGTCAAGGTGCTGCTGTCAGAAGGGCTGGTGGTATGAGCACTCAGATATTCACTCTGGAAAGGAAAGTCAAGCCATGGATTGCCCATCCAAGGGCCTTTTCTCAGATCACCAAGGACATCATTTTTAGATGCAGCTAAGATGGCCAACTTAGAGGCCCTTAGCTTCTGATGCACGGGGGTTCTGAATAGCTATGTGGGGAGAGGGCTGAGAGTGCAGCTCAGTCTGGAGCACGTGCCTATAAGTGAGGCCCTGGCTCTGTTCTCAGGAGTCACTGTGGGAAAGTGTCTATATTCTGGAATAGGGAAGTTCCCAAGCAGTGTCAGATCTCAGGAAATGTAGGAGAAGCTTAGTTTACACCAAAACCCTGCCCTTTCCTGAATAGAAACTGAGGAGGAGTTGATTATGGCTGGGAATATATGTGGTTCATGAAGGAAGGGGCTGAGAGGAGAGAAGGGAAAATGTGGACCTGATGTAAAATAAATTAATTTTAAACTGCATCTTAAAAATACCGTAAAAGAAGTATCCAGCAGGACTCTTTCCACTAAGGGTGCTGTGATGGGGATGTTGAGAAATGCTTTCTTTGCATATACCTAAGCAGAAGGAGAGGCCCCAGTTTCTCATCAGACCTCTCTGCTTCTCTCTGCAGCCTTTTCAGGGCCCACTTTGCTATTGTGATCCCAGGTCCATTGGTTAGGGCTAGGAGAGTGGAAAATGGCTGCATATACCCAATCCTAACTCTCTTGCTGAAGCTGTCATTTAGTATGGTCACCATGGTCCTTTCTCCTCTAGTGTCATCCAGTTGTGGCATAGACATCCTGCTAGAATCAAGGGACAATGCTTCTAAACTCTCACCATCGGAAGGACAGGGTACTTAGCGTGTTCTCGGCTGCTGGGAAAGGGGCATTGGTGCAAGGAAGAAATCTGATCAACAGGTGGATTGCACTCAAGAACACAGCCCCCATTAGACATACCTATTTCATTGTTCTCACTGCCAGCATCCTGGCTTATGGTCCAGACCTCAGTCACCTTTCAGACCGCTCTCCCTCGTGTAACACACCCAGACAGTCGCCACATCCAGTGTCCCACCCAATACAGCTCTAAAGTGACTCAGCTCTTGCTACACAGCTAGGGTGGGAAGCTTTCCTTTGTAGCCTTGCAGCCATTCTTGGTCTCTTCCGTACACTTTCCTGGTAAACTCAGATGTAGGGAATGTTATCCCAGGATTTCCCTCCCCTTGTCAGTCCTCACAGCGTCCAGCACGTTGTCCTTTGCATTTTCAGGTGAGCCTACGCACCAACTCTGCCCATCAAACAGAGCAGCTAAACCACACTGTGTTTGTTTCCTGAACTGGTCCATGACTCACCTCTGTGCTGCTCAGGAGACTTAACGCATCTCTCAATTTTCAAGGGTTCCCCTTGGTGAGATGACACTTGGAAGGAGAGCAGAGGTGGAAGGTCCTCTCTTGGGCATCCTAAGGGAGCTTAGCTGTTGATGCACACATGGAGAGAGACCATATCGGGAGCTGGCCTTTGTGGAACCTCATATGCTCTAGGAATGTAAAGCGGTGAGACTGGGATTCCTTCACCGTGGCTGTATCCCATGTTTTCTCAAAACACAGAGTGTCTTTCTAAATTTTACATGGGCGCTTGCCTTCTCCTACAGGCCTGAGCTGGCTGTCTTACAGCACACGCTGGGAGATGAGTGTTCAACAAGAAAGCAGCCCACTTCTGGCAAACAGGGAACCACTGACAACCTGACTGCCGATTCTTTCTGTTGCCTGGTGATCCCAGATACTTCTGAGTTTATCGGGTGGGGAGCATTTGGGCTCCAGGGCAGCTGTGGTGTCTGATGCAGTAGTGCCTCCACTTCCTGCTCATTCTGCCCTCCTCTCTACCCTTGCTGTCTTCACAGAATGCTATGCTGTTCTTCAAGCTTTCCCAGTCTTCCTGGAGAGCTCAAGCTGCCTGCTCACTAAAGCTTCCTGCAGAGCATATGACCTGGAAACATGTGAGCTTTCATTATCACCCTGCATGCATTTAGTGTTCTCACTGGGTATATGTAAGCATTTATCAAGTTCAAGTTCAAACTATGCAGACAAGACACTTTAGAAAACTGTCCACTCTCTTGTCCCTTGCCATTACGGTCCACTAAGCACCCTCTGACAACTTATCTTGTTCCCATGCTTTCCTCCAGCTTTCTGGTCTTTGTCAGTTGCTACTGACACATGCGGACTGCTCATCCTTTTCCTGTCTTCTGGCCATGACCTGGTTGCTTTTAGTGGGCTGCCTACACCATTCTCTTGGGTGCTTGTTAGGAAGACCATCCCACCAGTCCTGTCTGATGGGCAATTAGCATTGGCAAATGACTTTTGAGAAGAGTTTTGGTCCATATACAAGGTGGTATTTACAGGCTAGATCTTCAGGGCGACTCCTAGATCTGGAAGTGAGAGTTTCAAGAGAAACACACAGTAAGTTGTTACATGCTATGGAATTTCCATCTTGTTGTATGCCACTGTGATATGTTCAGAGATCTGAAGTACTGTGGCAAGCTAAACTTTGGAGTACTCATTTGGTACTGAGAAGCCTGGATACTTTTCCATAGAAGGCTGAGTTCAGGACTGGCCAGGCAGAGTTCAAACAATTCCACGTTCAGGTTTCACACATACCCAGGGCTGAAAGACAAATCTTCTAAAGTCCTTGCCATTCCCACAGACTGTAAACACAAGCTACCAGCACTAGATCTCATGAATGGTCATTTGCTTGGAGCTGACTTTTCATCAGCCTTTCCTTCTAGCGTCCTTTTTGTCTCATGTGCTTGCTTGCTACCTCCTGGCATATGCCATGCTCCCCTCTGCTGATCCCTTGTTCTCCACCAGGTTCTGGGACAGAAGATGCTACTGCCATGAGCTGTCTGCTGGAATGTATATTGGATAGAAGCTGACTGGTTTGTGGGCTTTTCCTGACGTCAAGGTGTCTGTGCATGGTGAGACAGGCCAGGTTCCCACAGTCCTGAATCAGTAGTCATGACGTACCACACTGTTCTACTGTGGAAGGGATAGGACAGGAAAAAGGAGAGCAAGCCTGGTCCAGAGTTGGCTTTCTTCTCATTATAGTCTCAGGGCTTCTCAACTCTGCACCACATTTGCTGTGGTCAAAGGTGCAGCACAGGCTCACTGTGTTATGTAACTGTTCCTGGGCCAGTTGAAGAATTGGGATTGTCCTCACTGGATGCTCTTTGTAGACCAATCTGTACCTCTATTTTCATACCTGCCTTCAGTCTGACCAATCATATGATTCCTTCCAGAGAACATTCCTCCTTTTATCATTTTCAGTAAACTCATCAACCAGATGCTGGAATTCATGTGCCATCTCTGAGCCCTCATGACCCAGTCCTGACCCACGATGGAGCTCTGTCACCATTGGAGGAATGGGTCCAGGCTGATATAAGACAAACATCATCTATGCAACATTTATCAAGATGTAATAAGATGATCTCAGCACTTTGACTGGTAAGTAAGTCTAAAAAGTGTTTCTTGTTACTCTTATTGGTTGAAGAAGGGGAGTTAGGATCTTGGGTACATGTCTCAGAGGACGTCCCTGGACAGTGGCACATCTACAGTATCTCATCATTTCTTCGTGATGCTCATCATCACACTGGGACTTGAAGAGGACACAGTACAGGAGCACTGTAATGTATGGTGTATAAATTTGGCATGTACACAGCAGAGCAGGCACTCATGTGAAATAGCATTTGAAGATGTTTTCCACCACGTGGAAGAGCCATTTGTCCACTGTCCTCATCCCTGGATGAACTACCACATGAGTCTCTACCCTTGTGGTTTTGAGCCCCATGGATGGCAACTTTTGGTGCAGGTAGCTCCAGGACCTGCCCGAGTGCTCTTTGCCTGACTTCTGCAGAAGGACAACACAGATGATGTTCTCTGGAACTGCTTACATGATCCCTGAAGTGGCAGCGTGTCACTTCCTCTCCTGGGAGTACCTGAGTTCCTTACATAACCTGCTCACTTACCCCAGTCCTGAAGCAATCCCACAGCCACATGATTACATGCTTACTTAGACTTTACGTGTGTCCATGGGAACAGCCCTGGCTGGATATTTCAGTTCTCAGCCCCATTTTACATGCAGTGTAAAAATGCCCAGCACTCAACACTAGAAACACTCAGGGCTAGGAACCTCTGACTTCGCATAAAGTCACCCAGCATGACTCTTGATAGGCAGTATGGCAGAAGTCAACTCTGACATAAAAAGCCTGTTTGGCATGGGATACACACACAGAGAGAGAGCCCATAGTTCCTCTGTCTCAAAGTATAGCAATGATGGTGTGTGTGTGTGTGTGTGTGTGTGTGTGTGTATGTGTGTTTGTGTGTGTATGTATTTGTGGGCCACTACACTGCCTAAAGCAAGGACAGGTGGGTATGTGCTAAGAATATATCTTCACAATGAATCTTGCTCTCCTTACCTTACATATTGTTCTGCAGATTCAGCTCTGACACCGGAACACCTTGGCCTCCCTGATGTCCCCAGGTTAGCACGTGGATGGCAGCTGAGAGGCCTGGCTAATGTAAGGATGGGTCACATCTTTAGGAAGCACGTGAATAGCACCTTAAAGGAGGAGAAAGGTGAAAGGAGAAAGGCTCATCAAGTTGCAAGGATAAGCATTCATCAGACATTCCAGGGTACAGACAGCCTGACTGCCTGCAGTCAGAGGTTACCTAAGAATCCTAGAAGAGGCAGAGGGCTCCTTTCCACGAAGAGCCAGAAGTAGTAGCCTCTTGTTGAAGCTATAGCCTTCCAGGGCTATGACGGTGAAACTTTTAACTCTGTGGACACAAGATTCACAAGTATTTGTCCAGTCATCTACAGTCCTTCTCAGATCTCACGTGGCATAACTGCCAGTTAGACCTCACAAGTGTCATGTGCTGACAGTGTCCCACATGACACACCAGCAAAGGGGGAATTTCTGTCCTTTACAGGGTCTGGAAATAGGCTGGACACACAGTCCATATTAAAGCTGCAGTTCTGTACTTTGCGGTTATTTTCCCTTTTCACACTGGTTTCACTGGGAACAAGGAACGGAGCCTGATGTTCCAGAATTCAGTACTGTGAAACTCAGAATCCCACAGCTCAAAGCAATACAGACGTCACTACGGGGTGAATCCAAGCACAAGAAATGTGAGGTGGGAGTTATACAGATCTACAGATCCAGGATGGAGGAACACTCAACCTACAGAGAATCCTCCAGGGATTCCAACATTATGATGGCATTTAAAAAAAGGAGCCACAGCAGCCTCAGCTGGCCACGTCGTGGGCCCTGGGTCATGGTGCTGCCATTGCCATCCTCTCCGGCATCCTCCCCATATGGAGACTAGCAGTTCAGGGTTGCTGAGCAGTCCCAGTGGCTCTAGGGAGATATAGTGGGTGGTTCCAGGAGGCACGGCCTTCATGCCATCCTCTGGGTCTAGTATGAAATTGAAAACATGTGAGGGCTGAGGGAGGGTGAGAAAGTACTCCCAGGCCCAAGGCAGGCTTAGGTCTCATCTTACCATGCTGGAAAGCCTCAACCGCCTCTGCATGGAAGGTGGCCAGGTCAGGATGCACCACGGGCACAGCAGCCAGTGCTGGGGCATGACACACTGCACCTGAGGTCTGCGATGACAGACGTGGACAGGATGGACAGACACACTGCATCTGAGGTCTGTGATGACAGATGTGGACAGGATGGACGGACACACTGCACCTGAGGTCTTCGGTGATGACAGACGTGGACAGGATGGAAGGACACACTGCACCTGAGGTCTGTGATGACGACGTGGACAGGATGGATGGACACACTGCACCTGAGGTCTTCTGTGATGACCTGGACAAGATGGCATACCAACATCAGGTTGGCACAGACGGATTCTCTGGAAGATACAAGATTGGTTGGCTATACCAGAGGACTGACAGCCCAGGGGAGGTGCAGGCTGCACACTGAGGCCATAGGGCAGGCAGCATCACTTGTGTGGACACACACATCTGGGTGGTAATGGGGATCTCCAGATAGGGGCCCCATGCCACTCTCTGGTGTGTCTACTTATGAATTGTTACATAAATATCTATGTTTTCTGGTCTTTTAGGCAATCCCAGTGAAATGGTCATTCAATTCTCAAGGGGGTGTGACCCACAGGTTGAAAACTGCTGAGTTAAAGGGAGGAGTGAGGGGTATAATTGATTAAAATTCAATATACTTGTAAAGAAAAGTCTCAATAAAAACAATGTATTTTAAAAATGTCATCACCGTAAAATAGAAAGTATGTAAGTTAATACATATATTATCATTAAATCCATTTCATCATTTCACATTATACAATTTAAGTATGAACAATTTTTATTGTTCAACAAAATGTTTACATTTGGGGGCTGAAGAGATGGCTCAGTGGTTAAGAGCACTGTCTGCTCTTCCAAAGGTCCTGAGTTCAATTCCTAGCAACCACATGGTGGCTCACAACCACCTGTAGTAAGATCTGGTGCCCTCTTCTGGCCTGCAGGCATATACGCAGGCAGAACATGGTATACATAATAAATACATAAATCTTTTTTAAAAAGTGATTAAATTTTTTAAACTGCATTCAGGCAGGCCTTGAACTCACAGAAATCACCCTGCCTCTAACCCTGAGTGTTGAGATTAGAGCTATGTGCCACCATGCAACAGCCCAAATTCACTGGATTCTAAAATTATCAGTAAATAAAATCAGCAGAGGTAGGATTTGCTAGATGTTTGCAAAATGAGTATTTAAGACTTAAGTATTTTCATAGAAAGTCCATTTTTATTGGTGATCTGATGTTTCAAATATGCTTTACAAAAACTTCAACACAGTTGGAGAGATGGTTAACTATTAAGAATATTGCTAGGGACTGGAGAGATGGCTGAGCAGTTAAGAGCACTGGTTGCTCTTCCAAAGTTCCTGCGTTCCAAAAGTCCCAGCAACCACATGGTGGTTCAACTCAAGCCTGTAAACCTCAGCTATGAGGTAGGCAGAGCCAGGATGGTTCTGGGGCTTGCTGACTTCCAGCCTAGCCAAGACAAGTTCCAGGTTTAGGTAGATGCCATACCCTAAAAGGAGGAGGCAGACTGACAGAGGAAGACAACCATGCTGACCTCTTCTGTCCCGTGTGTACACTCTGGCACATGTGCATACCAGTGCACATTCACTTAGACACACAAACAACCTCACACACAAACAGACTAATCCTCAAATGAAGAAAAATCTGTAATAAAATTTTTATATTACTATATAAGACAAAGAAACAAATTTAGCAAAAATCAGTTAACTGATACTTACCTTGTTTTGCTACTATTAGCTTCAATTATTATTTGTTTAAAACAAAATTTATCTCTTCTAGTCCACTAAGGCTTTGAAAGCAAAGAGCCTGCACTATTGATTATTCCATGAAGACACATGAAGCTGCATACCTCTCTTAGCTCTGGCCAGTCGATAAGATGCAGCTTGTTTGGAGGTTCAGAAATGAGGTGCACACGAATAAAGTCAGACAACTTTCATCAAGTAAAACAAAGATCCTTATGTCCAGGAAGACCTGGAATGAATCTGATGCCTCGTACAATTATACTCTGTGTGTTGGCCTAGCGAAGAAAAACACAGTGAGAAAACAGAGGTTGCTGTTGTTTAGTTTTTTTTTAAGTTGCATCATTCACCTACTGCTATTTCTCTTAACTCAATGGCAAAGATCTAAAACACTGTGAATACAACTCTTTTTTACCTTTTCTTCTCCTAATTTCCCCATTTCCTGTACAGGTTATCTTTTGATCAAAATGCTTAAAACCAAATATTTCAAATTTTGGAGTTCTCTAAATTAGTTTGTGTGTTTGTTTGCTTGAGATAGGGTCTATGTAGCTCAGGTCTGGAACTTCACTATATAGACCAAGTTAGCCTTGGATACAGAGATTCCCAGGTATGCCTTGAATTTAAACAGATTTGCCTATCTATGCGTGCTCCCTGGTACTGGGGCTAAAGGCATATGCCCCTATGCTACATCCAGTCTGGCCTGAGCTCTCTGAATTTCATAATATTTGCATGGATTGGTTAAGATTCCTACTATAGCCAGGCACTGGTGGTGCACACCTTCAATACCACCAGCACAGGGAGGCAGAGGCAAACAGACCTCCTCAAGTTCAAGGCCAGCATGGTCTAGAGAGTGGCTTCCAGGACAGCCAGCACTACACAGTGACACTTTGTCTCACACCCCTGCAAATGGCCCCTCCCAAAGATTTCTAATCTATAAATATGAGATACTCCAAAAACACCAGAAATGTTTTGAGTGCCATTTTAATAGTCAAAATTCTTTGGATTTCAGAAAATTTCAAATTTTCTATTAGAGATACTCAATTGGCTCTTGTGTTTTCGACTCAGTTTGTAATTTTTTGCATATGGCTTTTCTTTAGATATTTCTATAGATGGTATCTTATTTTAACAACAATGGCCTTTTCTAAACGTCCTACATAGTAAAATAATATCTTTACCAGTTTTCTGCATGCTCTCCCCTTGGTCAAGGTGATATTTGCACTGACTTGTAGATGGACTAGGGCTTTTGCTGCTGTTTACAAATTATTCAAAATAATGGTTACCACACCCCACTGAGTCACTGAAACTAGCTATTAACCTTTGCACTATGATTAAATTGGTTCTAGACCAGAAAGAACACAAAAGTACTCACATTTGAATAGTGGCTGTTAATGATCCCATGTCCTAAATTACTAGGGACCACAGAGATATGCAGTGAGAGTTCAGCATATACTTCAGGGGTCAACTCATCAGAGATGCTTATCTCATGGAGGACAGACTCATTTAGAAGGCGATGAGGAATACTGTCACCAGAGATGCACATCTGATGGCGATCCCTTATTTAGGAGGTGATAAGGAATATTGCCTTCTGAGTGTGTTAGCTGTCCTCACTGAGACTGCTTGTGTGAAGAGCTCTTTCCCTCACAGCTTTGGGATTTTCCCCACAGCACTATAGTATGTTAATTATTTACTGGGCCCAATTTCCCCTATGCACTGGTATATTGAATGATTCTTCCCAACAGGGCATGATTCTGGCAAGAAAGTAATCACAGTCAATACCCTTACTCTCTTAACAAGCTCCTTGCATACACTTAGAAGTCTGCCCCTGCAATTATCTTCCTGGGCAGACAGTTGGTCAGTGCTGGTGTCCAGGCAAAGAGACTGCTATTGAGATGCTCACAGATGCCCAAGGACAAGAATGACAGCCGGTCTGAAGTTGTTGAGCCATAGCTCTCAGAGAAACAGAGCAGACCTATTTAATTTTTATGTGCGTGGGTGCCTATGCACCACTTGGGTGTCAACCTGAACTTTTTAGGATGAGCCATACTACAAGCATGTTTATGTGCTGATGCCAATAATCTAATGGCCTGGGAATACTGAAAGTATACAACAGCAGGTTACATTTCAGGACCAATGAGGTCAAAGANCCCACAGCACTATAGTATGTTAATTATTTACTGGGCCCAATTTCCCCTATGCACTGGTATATTGAATGATTCTTCCCAACAGGGCATGATTCTGGCAAGAAAGTAATCACAGTCAATACCCTTACTCTCTTAACAAGCTCCTTGCATACACTTAGAAGTCTGCCCCTGCAATTATCTTCCTGGGCAGACAGTTGGTCAGTGCTGGTGTCCAGGCAAAGAGACTGCTATTGAGATGCTCACAGATGCCCAAGGACAAGAATGACAGCCGGTCTGAAGTTGTTGAGCCATAGCTCTCAGAGAAACAGAGCAGACCTATTTAATTTTTATGTGCGTGGGTGCCTATGCACCACTTGGGTGTCAACCTGAACTTTTTAGGATGAGCCATACTACAAGCATGTTTATGTGCTGATGCCAATAATCTAATGGCCTGGGAATACTGAAAGTATACAACAGCAGGTTACATTTCAGGACCAATGAGGTCAAAGATGAGAGGAGCCCGAGCACACGTGTCTACACGGTGACAAGAAGCAGACTGCCTACTCACAGCAACAGCAGTTGCGCATTCATCCTCTCATCTCACCAACACACAGAACAGAAGGGCGATAATAGGGTGCTCTGAGGTCGGGAAGAGCAGACTTCACACAAACACAACTCCGGAGAGGTTTTTAGCAGAAGAAAACCAGCCTAAGAGAAAAGACAGAGACTGGTGAGGAAAGGTAACAAAGGAGGCTATTCTCATGGTTATCCTGCCAAGTAAAAAGCATACTGCAGCCTATGAATCAAATTCTCTACAACTGGGAGAACTCCTTTTTCTAGCCTACANGAGGTCGGGAAGAGCAGACTTCACACAAACACAACTCCGGAGAGGTTTTTAGCAGAAGAAAACCAGCCTAAGAGAAAAGACAGAGACTGGTGAGGAAAGGTAACAAAGGAGGCTATTCTCATGGTTATCCTGCCAAGTAAAAAGCATACTGCAGCCTATGAATCAAATTCTCTACAACTGGGAGAACTCCTTTTTCTAGCCTACATTGCCTGATGGGATTCGTCAGGACCTAATTCCAGAACATTCTTTTATCTGATGCTGGCTTTGACCTTCTTAGGAAGAGTGCTTCATGCCTGTTTTAAATTCCAAGAATTCTATCAGGGCCTTTGCTTTTCAAGCTAGACTGAATAAACAGCACAGGGCAAAGTCATACAGTGAATTTTCTTCTCAGTATCCGGATGCAATGCAGGGAATAAGCGCCTAACTGAAAATTTACATATTGTTCACACACAGGTCAACATGTGTGCATTTAAACACTTACAGTGAATGCTGTAAAAAGACAACTTGCTCCAAAGGGAAATGGTCAACGGGAACATGATGATGGCTGAAAGTGATGATGGGATCAGAGGAAACATCTGCTCTTCTGGCTATTTTGCTTGCAAAGGTGAAAATTAATTTCATTTTGAAAGCTCTGGGCCTCACAAATGCTACCCCTACAATTTTTTAAATAACAGTTTTAATTTCTATGAAGAATTTAGATACAAGGTCAAGGCTAATAAGATGATTCATCAAGTAAAAAACAAACTGGCCGCCAAGTCTGAGTTCAGTATTCGGGATCCCACAAGCTCTCCTTTGATAGCCACACGTGTGCTACGTCAAGCATTTAGCCATGTGTAGTACATACAAACACACACAGATAAAACACCGTTTTGGAAAATGAAAAATAGTAGATGTAAAGTCACTTTCATCTTTTTCATTTTTCTCCAGCTTTTGTCAAACACAACCAATTTTATAAGGTAGTTTTACCTCCAGAGTGGTTTTCAAGTTAGAGTAAGCAAGTCCAACTCCAGCAACTGACAAAGCAGATAAGAACTGAAAATTCTAAAATCTCATTTCCATACTGATCTGCAACTATAATGACTTAAAAAAGAAAAAAGTTTCAAGTTAAAATCCTTTTAAAGATAGAACTTATACATAAAATATACTTTGAAGCTTTAATTTACTGTCATACACAGATACTTGATGGTTATACATAGTCCTCTTACAATCATTAAAACTGTATTACCTGTGCAGGAATGACTAAATACTGATACGAACCAAGTGACTTTATTTTCTGAGCTACGCCACTGTTAGTACTATTCTTATTTGTGAGGTGCTAGGGACTGAAGACCAGCCTGCATACAGGGCAGATACACTCTACAAATGAGCTATATCCTACACCTCAATAGGACTTTTTCATAGTTAAAATTTAAAGAACACATCTTAATAGTATTTAATTGTGTACCTATAAGAAAAAAAAAAGCCACACAAGTCAACTCAGTTCATTCAGACTTTTAACACTGACCATATTCCTATAAATAAAAGTCCTACAGGAGTCAATGCAGTTCATTCAGACCTTTAACACTGACCATATTCCTATAAATAAAAGTCCTACAGGAGTCAATGCAGTTNAGATACTTGATGGTTATACATAGTCCTCTTACAATCATTAAAACTGTATTACCTGTGCAGGAATGACTAAATACTGATACGAACCAAGTGACTTTATTTTCTGAGCTACGCCACTGTTAGTACTATTCTTATTTGTGAGGTGCTAGGGACTGAAGACCAGCCTGCATACAGGGCAGATACACTCTACAAATGAGCTATATCCTACACCTCAATAGGACTTTTTCATAGTTAAAATTTAAAGAACACATCTTAATAGTATTTAATTGTGTACCTATAAGAAAAAAAAAAGCCACACAAGTCAACTCAGTTCATTCAGACTTTTAACACTGACCATATTCCTATAAATAAAAGTCCTACAGGAGTCAATGCAGTTCATTCAGACCTTTAACACTGACCATATTCCTATAAATAAAAGTCCTACAGGAGTCAATGCAGTTCATTCAGACCTTTAACACTGACCATATTCCTATAAATAAAAGTCCTACAGGAGTCAATGCAGTTCATTCAGACCTTTAACACTGGCCATATTCCTGTAAATAAAAGTCCGACAGGAGTCAACTCTGTTTATTCACACGTGTACTACTGACCATATTGCTATAAATAAAAGTCCCACAGGAGTCGACTCTGTTCCTTCACACCTGTAATACTGACCATATTCCTGTTAAAAAAGCAAGAGTTTTTAAACAAATTATCTTATAAAACTGAGTTTCAATGTGTGCCAAAAAGTATCTTTCAGACCATACATTTTAAAACATTAATGAAAGACAGCATTATTTTACGAAAAGTAGGTATACTAACGTATTTCTCCTTGAAGCTCTTGGCCCATCTGTACTATGTTTTCCTCCTTTTAACTCACATTTTAAATGTTTGGGTTCATCAGGAAGAAGTCTAGAATTGGTTAGGTTAAAGGCTTTAATTGACCATTAATTGCGGAAAACATGAAGAACAACGTAATTGTAATGTGCCAGACACACAGCAGCTACACACATGCAATGCCCTAACTCAGACACAGCAGCACTCTACACACATGCAATGTCCTAATTCAGACACAGCAGCTACACACATGCAATGTCCTAATTCAGACACAGCAACACTATATACACATGCAATGTCTTAATTCAGACACAGCAACACTCTACACACATGCAATGTTCTAATTCACACAGCAGCACCCTACACATATGCAATACCTTAACTCAGACACAGCAGCTACACACATGCAATGTTCTAATTCAGACACAGCAGCACTCTATACACATGCAATGTCCTAATTCAGACACAGCAGCACTCTACACACATGCAATGTCCTAATTCAGACACAGCAGCACTCTACACACATGCAGTGTCCTAATTCAGA
>LOEQ01006875.1:57034-67571 GCA_001685075.1 Bramus lutescens | reverse complement strand
GGGGATCCTGTGAAAGTAAATGATGGTTAAATTCCAAGATTAATATTTGGTCTGGTAAAACTGCAAATAGTTTCTGAGTATTTTGTGAAGGTCTGGCCAGATGTTGTAAAAGATGTGCACCATTTCAGCTAACCAAGTCGGAACTGTCTTGTGCAGCTGGTACCCAAAACAGGTCTTGTAGTAGTGTTATCAGCATCATGACGTCATATTAACCAGGTGGAATTGTTGTTGTGGGGCCCCATCTTCTTACTGGAAACTTCAAAGATTACTGCAGGAAAATTTATTATTTATTGTGAAAAACTTAAGCATTATCTATATAGATATATACAGATATATACACCAAATAAAAGGCATGATAAAGACAAAAACAGATATGAGGAGAGGTAAAGAAAATTTATAAATTACTTTTTCCTTCTGTCCCATATCATGGCTCTTGACATGAGACAGAAACTCTGGGTTTTCTCTTAACAACAYGCTTGGAATTYMAGAGGGACTGAGCCAGAGTCCAACTCCAAAACCAGCTCTATATATTTATAAATATATATACATTCATAGATATCTACAAATATGTTTAGCATAATTTCACTTACAAAATCTTTTCAATTTCCTTGTTGGTCCTTATTGAGTTGTAAATTGTTTCCATTTGTCAGTATTCAAACATTCAGGGTCCCTTGAGTTCTTTGAAGATGAGTGTTTTCCTGTGGAGATAAGAACAAAACCCTGTAGAGCATGAGACTCTTAATCTCAGGGTCCTGGGTTCATGCCCCATGTTGGGTGCCAAGTATAACGTTTGCATATCCCGTCGGTGCGATGAATAACCAGATCAGCTCAAGAACAACAGTTATATTTTTTAATAATTGAAAAAGGGGAAACTCACGCTAACAGAGTGAAAGGTCCGAAATCCGAAATGGTCTGGCGAGCACAGAGTAGAGAGCAAGCGCACCTTTTTCTCCTGTTTTTCTACCTGGGCTCCAGGCGGCCACACTCATAGCCAGATGTGATTGACTGAGCTTCCCCATCATTAAAGGAGTAAAGATAATAAAATAAATATTAAACTTGTAGAAAAATTATTAGGGTAAAGAAAGATAAGACACATAAAGATGGAAAATACACAGAGAGTCTGGATTATATATATATTATTATGTTTTCTTTGAATTTTTTGACCGTGAAGAAGCTAAGTAACCAACATATACTTTAAAGGTATCTTGTCTTTAAAATTTGAGTCTAAGGATATGTTGCTTTGGAAAAGAGGTTCTTTTGTTTTCACAGAAGATGAAAACCTGTGGATTAATGCCAGACTAAATTGGCTTGATGGACCAAGATCCCCTGAAAAATCACCATGAACACTCCCCAAAATACTTCGCCCAACAAAGAGCAGGAAGCAGTTTGGAAAGAACTATGCCCAAGTTCCCTAAATGATTGTTTATAAATGTTTGTTTGCATTTAAAGGGGAGATACGCTATAGATATTTGCATTGGCATAGATCTTGGTTTATTTATACAAATTTAAGATCAATTTTGTTATACTGTGTATGTACTATGTATATATATTTCTGCTCTTGATTAAGGTATTGTGTTTGTATAATTAAGAAATATAGGTTAATAGATAATCATCTATAATAGTCAAACTCATAGTCATGTTAGTTTTTCTAAATATATAGAGATATATTTCAGTTAGATAGATATTCTTGAAACCTTTCAGAGACTAACATAATATGGCATTTAAGTGTTTTAAAAACTTAGGAGTTTTTATGACAATGAGACACATCTTCTCCTCACATCACCAATTACTTCAAGAGGAAGATGGGCATCAAAGAAGCTCTTTATGGCATTGGTTAGCCATCTGCGCAAGAAACTGCTCTTCCCTGGACTACTTGATGTTATGCTGTGTGAGCTGGACATGTGGGACTCACAGGGAGATGACTGCTGAACTTGCCTAAGGAAGATGAGACAGTCCTTCAGGGTTCCTGCTTCATGAAAGAGTCTGCCAGACATTCTGTAGGACACAGAAGAAATTGACTGACAAACTGCCAGTATAGGTGCAACTGTCTTTGAAATTTCCTTTTTCATGGAAAAGTCTGCTGGATACTATGGGCCTGTGGGCTGAAGACTGGATGCCCCAACAATACAGAAAATCGTTGGGTGACTGTCTGATGTAGGAAATTCTTCTGCATATATGTTGCTTTTATTGGTTAATGAACAAAGAAACTGGCTTCATAGGGCAGAGTAGAACTAGGTGGGAAAAAACTAAAGTGAACGCTGGGAGAAAGAAGGCATAGTGAGTAAAAAGCCATGTAGCCCCACCAGAGACAGATGCTGGAACTTTACCTGGTAAACCACAGCCTTGTGACGATACACAGATTAATGGAGATGGGTTAATTTAAGATATGAGTTAGCCAGAAATAAGCTTAAGCTATTTGCCAAAGAGTATTGCAAATAATGATTTCTGTGTGATTATTTCAGATCTGAGTGGCCAAGAATGAACAAACAGCTTCATATAATAATTCTTCTACCTTCTCTTTTCTTCCCTTCCCCTCTTTCTTTCTTTTTTCCTTCCTTCCTTCCTTCCTTCCTTCCTTCCTTCTTTTCTTCCTTCCTTCCCATGTTCTTTGTTGTTTAGTTGGACTTTGAGCTTTTTAAATGCTGGGGTAACCAGGTTATGAACTTTAATTTCAGTTCTACCAGCTCCTGGCTAGGTAGTCTGACTGTTTACATTCCTAGAACTTCACTTTCTTATTCTGCAAACTTGAAATAATATTACTTTGGGGTTTCTTAAGACACAATAGTAGCATAGCACAGTGCCTGCAATGGTACAGATGTTCAGTAAATCCTAGGTATTATTATTTTATTATTATTAACATCTATCATCCATTCCATCAAATGTTCATCCTGTTCCTCCATGTATCTTTGTATCCACTGACTGGCACTGGGTAAGAGTATAGTATGTGTTAGCTGAATGAATAATGTCTAGGGAACAAAGGTCATAGGACAGTCTAAGGATCAGTGCTCACCCTCCTTGGGGACAGACAGGAGCCCGGCTTTGGGAGTAGAAGAGAGAGCTGGGCTGTGTTGAGTAGGCAGTAGAAGGGCTAATTACCTGGGAACTAGGCTCACCTGACTCCCTGGCCTCTTTCTGAATTCAGTAGTAGCTACTCTGCAGACTACAGGAGATTCCTTACAGGTGTGCATAGAGTAGAGAAGGCAGAGACTCCCTTGTGGGGCTCTGCCTGCAGGGAGACTTTCTATAGGACCCTGGGCATAGGCACTGAAGGCAGAGGCTGTGACCACTGAAACAGCTTGAGCATCTCCAATCCTCATTTCCTCCCTGGAACCCCAGGGCAGATGCAGGGATGCTCTAGTCCTTGGTCCTCTCCTGCACTGACCCAAAGAACTGTCCCAGCTTCTGTTTCCTCTTCTCTAGAGAAACCTTCTCTGGCTGCCTGCCATGCTGCCATGTCTGCTTTCAGCCCTCCCTCCCTTCTCTTTCTGATCCCAATAATGATTTTTGTAGCTAATGAGGTTTCCCCTACTTCTCTAATTAGACAACTCTGGGGCCAAGTTTAGCAACCATCCAGCGATCTGTTTATATACCACTGAACTTCTCAGCTGTCTCTTCCAGAGTTCTCTCGTGACCCTTTATCTTCCTCTGCTGCAGCAAAGTGTGTCTGAGAAAATGGTTATTGTCAAATAAGGAGTCTCAGTGCTCGAGGAGATGGTACTGTTGACTGTGAATCATGAAGGAAAACACTGTGATGTTGGATCTGAAGACGCTCAGTTTATGTCCATTCAGACTTACCTAACATTCAGTATAGGGTTTCTGCATATTAAACTGGAACCTCATGGTGACAACACCCATAAAGCTTGATCCTTTCCTGCTTCTCATCTTATCACAGAACCCTGTGATAACTTAATAAGTTATCAACTAATCAAGTCCCCATTGGTGAGCATTTATCGAGCCCAGTCTTGTGCTGTTGGTGTCAGGTTATTTGGCTGGAGGAACTTTCAAAAACTCCACACTTGAGCTCTGGTCACAGTTATCTGCCAGACCATAATATGCAGCTGAGACTGACAGCTGCTCTGAGGAAAAGTTTTGCACCCTCAGAAGCTTGGACATGCATTCAGAGAGCTCATCACACTGCAGGGCACTTCTGCAGCCCTGTCTTACCGTTGACCTCAGGCCCCATTCTTAAGTTTTCCAAGTACAGCTGCAGGCTCACCTCAGGGGCAAATGGTCACCAGTTAGGAAGTGGCAAAGCTAGCCTCAGACCAACTTTCTGAGCCTACAAAATCCACATCCTTTTCACCCTATCCAGCTATTTGTTTATGCTAGAAAATGATACAAGGCCATCGTGGTTAAATCCCAAGCTCTTGATTCTGATGCCTCAGGCATTTAGAGAGATGGGGAGATCAGTAAACATTAGGGAATTAGGTAAAGCTTTGGCTGGAGGGGTGGGGCAAGATTAAAGTGGGACTTCACAGATCCCTGCAGTTGAGTTTAAGGCGACAGCATCTCATGCACCTTCCCTTGCTGGGTGCACTGAGAGCTTTCCTCTGTGTTGGCACGTTTCCATTGCACACAGGTATGTGTACAGAGCAGGAACCGGGGGTGCATGGGTGGGAACTTTACTTCCCAGGCTAGGCTCCCTGGAATTATTAAAGATTTCTTTTTTCACATTTAGCAGCGGTATCGTCACAAACAGACCGTCACCTCTCAGTTTTGACATTCTGTGCCTGATTCTCAGAGAGACTCTAGATGTTTCCAGGCATCGTCCTAATGTTGTTGGAAACAGAAAGTCTTGCAGCAGATCACCCCATGATGAGACTGCCCCCACTGTGCAAGCAATCACCCCATGTTGGGAACCGAGGATGCCCGCTAAGCAGGAGCAATCATCTCCCAATGTGGTTTGAATTGTCTTATCAAGTGATGAGTTCCTCAGGAGTTTCCAGAACCAGTTCTGAAATAACGATCCAGCAAACCATAGGCTGGCCAGGACTGCTCAAGTATGCATACGACTTACTTCCCACCCTAACTACGACTCCATTTAAGCTTGAAACTTAAGTACCCAGAAGACAGGCTGGGATTGCTGGTCTCCTCAACATCCTAAGGTACTTAAGCTGAAAACTTCCTCTCCTGCTTTTCTCAATTAATTCATTCATTTAAGATTTGAGGTTAGTGGTTGGGCCTATGTTGTTGGGCTCCCTGAAGTCAGTTTTCTGTCTCATCCAGGACTCTGGCAACAAGAGGGCAGTTCAGTGACATAATGTACATTCATATTGTTCTGCCTCCATCACCCTAGTCCACCACCAAAACCTTTTTATCTCCACAAACAAAAACTCTGTACCCGTCTAGCAGTAACACCTGTCATCCCTTAGCTTCTTGTATTTGTGTGTGCATGTGTGCACGTGTGTGTGTCTGTGTCCATGTCCTCAGTAGCTAACCACCTTGTGCTTTGAGACAGGGTCTCTCGCTGGCCTAGAGCTTTCTGGCCATGAACCCCAGGGATCTGTCAAGCTCCATCTCCCCACTGTTATGATTACAAGCGCTGAGCACCACATCCATCTTTTTACATGGATTCTGTCACTTAAACTATGGTCACTACAGCAATGGCTTCACCAGCAGAGTCCTACCTCAGCCCCCAGTCCCTTGTGTTCTTGATGGGACTTTGAGACACTCTGCAAAACAACCCTTCAAGTATGTATACATCACCAGGGATCGTGTTAAGCAAAGCTGCCTGGGTCTCCCCTCCATTGATAGGCTCTGTGGGTCTGGAGCCAGTGTGGAGAGCCTGTGTTTCAGATACAGGTATCTTGGGATGCTAGGGGATGTTATCTCTGAAACAGCAACACTCCTTCAGCTCCAGGTGCCCACTTCCATCTCTGTGTCCCCCTGAGCTGATGGGTAGTGAGCTGGTGCTGTTTGCAATGGATCCAGAAGATGCACAGCTTGCCTCCCCCTCCCCCTCACTGGTTCTTTTCCCAACATGTGAGAAACACCAATTTCAGAGCCTGTGAAATATTTATCCTCTCCTCTCTGCATCCTTCGCAATCGCTCTGCTGCGAGGCTGTTTTTCTTTGACAGCCCCTTGAGGACTATAGTAGGGACCGTAAAAAGTGATTTATATATTTCCATTGACTAAAATTTGGGGCAATTCCAGAAAAAAATCAGGGCTTTCTGTGTTCGTGTGCCTGTGTCTTAGATGCTCATATTTACATCTTTCTATAGTCATCAGCGATGCTCAAAGTGTAGTCCCTGAGCTAAGAGTGCTACCCTCATCTGGGAACTTGCTAGAAATGACAATGATTGGGACTCTTGCATCACCTGTGGAAATGCTAGCAGTGGGTACCAGATCATTGTGTTCTAACAAGCCCCCCAAATGATTCTATGGTATGCTCTTTGGGAACGACTGCATTTGATATGTAATCTAAAATGTTGTGCATGTGTGTATGTGCACAAGGGGAGGTGCACAACGTGCACGCATGTGGAGGACAGAGAGATGGCAATCACAGCCGCTGGTCCTCAGGTGGACTCCCCAGTCTACACGGTATGATTAAAATCCTTGGGAAAGTGCTGATTAATCTTCATTAAAGAGGCGCTAAAGCTGCTCAGGAGAGCCAGAGAGGTGCTTGGTTAATTCTGATGTCTCACCTTGATGATTCTGGGGCCTTTGGGAGTGGCTGGTGGGCCGGGGGCAGTTTCCCTTACTTCCTTGTCTAATGGTCATTTGCCACCTATGTAGAAATACCCCTCCAGACCTCTGCTGACCCAGGCAAGGGGAAAAGCCCACAAGAGCTCACGGAACCTTGAGAGCATCAAAGCTGGTGTAACCCATGACGTGCATCAGGGGTTGTTTGTGCGGAAAGCAGCTGAGGAATATTATCCTGCACTGTTTCCCTCTGTCCCGCACTAGCCAGCTTGCTCCCCCTCCTGAGGGCTATCTGGATTCCTCAAACATCAGCAGCAGGCTGTGCTCAGCAGGAGGTGGCAGCTGAGGCTCCTTTTAGGAAGCTTCATTAATTGGTGGGTATGCTCCATTCAAGTCCAGGGTGAGCAGGAGCACAGCAGGCCAGATGTTGGCTCTGGGACTGTGTAAGGATTGGCGCTGATGCCATTAGGTCTCTGTTGTTGCAGCCTGTGACCCCAGGGAACTACAGTGCTTGCTGTACATAAGCCAGCTGTTTATGGCACCTCTGAACAAGCATAAAATCTCTCCCTGGCTGTTTTTTTTTTCCCTTTAAAGTTTGTGTTGAAAAAAAAAATAAAGTTTGTGTTGACTACTGTGAAGTTTGCTCATGGAAAAAAATCATTGTGTTTCTCTGCCTCTGACTCTGGTAGAGAGGTTGCCAAGCACTCTGTTGTTTTGGTAGATGTTTCTCCTGGTGTTGCATGATGTGATCTCATGGCAAATTCATTCTTCTGGCACCGGGAAGCTACTTTTTAGCTGGGCGAGGATCACTTAAGAGGGATATGCCAATGACTAAAAGGCCCATGCCCTGGTGGGGATCACCTTCAACAGGTAGGGAGCAATTAGGTTTTGTTCGGTTGATAGATGTTATGAAGAAATGAAGCAGAGTTATGGGTATGGTACCAGGCATCTCCAGCTGCACGGTAACCCCTGCGCCCCAAGACTCAATGACTTAGGCAGTCCCTAATCACGCTGCTCACAAAGCAATGATCTGTTGGGGTTCAGCAGGTACCGTCTCCCCAGTCTTGCTGATGGTCACCTGGGTGGATATATTTAGTATTCAGCTTAGCCAGTGCCTACAGTCAGTGAGAGCAGATTTATCTGTTCCTTCTCTTTTCCCCTCCTCTTCCTCTATGTGGCTCCTCCGCATAGTCTCTCCAGTAGGGGAGACAGATCTTCCTACACAGAGGCCCTGGGCTTTCAAGAACAAGAATGTTAATTACTAAGCCTCCTTACTTTATGACCCAAGTCACCTTTGTTACATACTATGATCAAACAAATCATAATCAGCCTAGACAGTAGAGGGGGTGTTCTGCAACAGGGGCCACTAATAAATGCCTTAAAATACCTGTCTCTGGCCCAGTTTGCACTAGACCAGACTCTGTGGGAGATGGGCTTATTAGAAACAGCTCCCCCTAGTGCCCACATATTCCTGCAAGCTCAGGACACCTTCCTGAAGCCTCGGAGGTTCAGCTCACATTTCACCTGCTCCCAGAAGCCTTCCCCACTCCCTGGGGACACACATGTCTGCATGTGTGCTGGAGCACTCCATAGGCACCATTACACATCCCGTTCTCTGCCATCAGAGCTCTCCTGCTGGTGGGGAAAAGTTTTGAGTCTCAGTCCCCAGTGCTTGCCACCACGCCTGGTACTAGAAGGCAGAAGAAATGCCCGCAGGGAATGGGTAACTGAGAGAGCCCTAGGGAGCATCCACCCCATCTGACCCTTATCTCGTGAGAAGAGTCTAGTAGCCACGAAGCAGGATGACTGGCAAGGCTATACCAGACACACTGCAGACCCAGGGACAGTGCCCAGGCTGTTTCCAGATCCAGCATTTTCTCCTGGGTCGCTCCTCATTCAGGTGACAGACATATCAGTTTCACATAGAAGTGAAGTCTTGGGGCTGGAGACATGGCTCAGCAGTTAAGAGTACTGCCTCCTCTTCCAAAGGTCCTGGAAGCACATGGTGGCTCACAACCATCTGTAATGAGATCTGGTGTCCTCTTCTGGCCTGCAGACATGCATGCAGACCAAATACTGAGAATACTGTATACATAATAAGTAAACAAATCGTAAAAAAAAAAGAAGTGAAATCTTGATGGCTTTAAGCCCTCCTCTCCATTTCGCCACGTAAGAAGAAAGGAGAGTCACTTCCTGCCTAGACCACCACATTCCTTCTCTGCCATGTCCATGCAGGCCTGAGCTGTGCGTGAGGCCCCAGGCTTTCCTAGGGGAGCTCTGGTGATCAACCAAGGCCTGGTCTCCGTGTGAAAGGAATGCATGGATTTCCACAGCTTCTTTATGTTTCCTTTAGTTCACACAGGGCCTCTTCTGAATGAGTTTAAATGGCTTCATTGTGAGCTGCAAAGGCTTGGGGTGGAATTTGCATATGGCTAATTATGGTTGATTCCAACTTTGGAAAAAAAATCATTGCTCCATTTATAACTTACAGTAATTTGCAAAGCAATTACCTTCTGGCATCTTCTTTCTTGCTAAAAATGAGTTGTTATTTCTCTTTTTCTCTCTCTTGGATGAACATGGTCTGGATATTGCCCATGAAGGACCAGGCTCTGGATGTGGGAGAGAAGCGAATAAGCACAGATGTGGGTAGCCACAGCCGAGAACTCAGACTAAATCTCACCCTGAGCCTGGACCCAGCAGCTGGGCAGCCATGCTTTGGCTGGAAAAGGAACATTCTTGAATGCAAGAACATATGGTGACTACAGACACTCTGAGTCCTTCTCTCCTGTGGGGCAGAGAGACGGGTGCACTTTCTGTAAGACAAATATGATAAACACTAATGGCCAACTTTGCAGGATCTAGACTCACCTGGAGGACAAGCCCCTGGCCATGCCTGTGAGGAGCCATCTTCACTAGGTTAACTGAGCTGAGAAGATCTGCCATAACTGTGGGCTGCACCGTGTGAAGGGCTGGCATCCTGTACTGAATAAAAAGAGAAGCGAGTGGAGGGCCGGCACTTCCTGACTGCGGATGCCACGTGAGCAGCTGCCTCAGGCTCCTGTCTGACTTCCCCCTGTGAGGAACCACACCACTGGACTGTAAGCCCCTCCTGCAAAATGCTTTCGTCTCATATTTTGTTGTAGAAATGAGACTCATAAGTAATACACTAATACACTATCCCGGAGTTCTCTGCTGTCTGCTCACTGGGGCTGTGACTTCAGACACAGACGCCCTTTGGTACCTTCCTTCCCTCATTGCTAAAGTGGAAAGGCCTCCTGTGCCTATTTTCCCAGGTTGACGAAGGTACTGAATAAGATGATGAAAGCAAAGGCTTGTGCGTAGTCAGCGCGAAATTAATTAAGTCAGCCATGACCTTGTCTTTGTTCTTGGAGTTGTTTTGATTTGAAACCACAGTTGGGTGAATTGCCAGTTTCCAGCTAAACACCTGTCAGAAATAAATGAGACCTCGCTTGGGTGTGCTGGAGGTGTTAATAGAGAGTGTTTCTGTCACAGGTACTCACAGAGGTATTCTGACGATGGGTCAATCTCTAGCAATCCACCCAGCAAATCTTGTGAACAGTGAGGAAACAGGAGTATGAGACAAGCAGCTAATTGGCTCACGTGGAGAACGGTGGCTTAGCAGAAAGCATCTGGAGTTTGAGAGTCAGAAGTACTGGGTCAAATCTCCACACTTGGTGTGTGAGCTTGGACAAATCATTCTACATCTGGATTTTGAGAGTCAGAAGTGTTGGGTTATATCGCCACGCCTGGTGTGTGAGCTTGGGCAAGTCATTCCACATCCAAAGAGCAGAAAAATCACCTTGGGAGGTACCAGGCTCTCAGTCAAAATGAAGAATTTCTTCCTCCTCCTCCTCCTCCTCCTCCTCCTCCTCC
>LOEQ01006875.1:30456-56101 GCA_001685075.1 Bramus lutescens | reverse complement strand
ACACACACACACACACACACACACACACACATAAAATAGACATTTTAAAAACTCTTTAGAAAGCTATTTGGGAAAAAAAAGTTTATCATCTCATTCTCTGGCAGGGAAGTTCTCCTTCCTGACCAAACCTAAGTGGGTGAAGGATAATGGCTACACCTTGACCCCTGGTTTGGTGGCTCTCTCTGGAATCATTCTTTGGGGAGGTGGTTCTCCTCAAAGTGCTGCTGTGTCTGCAGCTTCAGCACCCGCTGAGAACTTATTAAAATGCAAATGTTTAGACCCCCACCTCAGACAGCTCTGACTCAGGAGGCTGAGCCCAGCAAACTGCTGGTAAAATTTGCCTCTCAGCTAAAGGGCTTTCTCCAGGTCAGAGCCTGTCTCTGCTGCCATCCTGCCCCTTTGCTCTGTAATAAAGGTGTCCACATTCTCAGGTTAGCAAACACTCGCCCACCTGAGTGAACTGGAGTAGAGCTGTTTCTTCGTAGCGAGGGACTGCAGGGGGAGATGGCATCCTGCAAAGGCGCCTCAGCTCTCTCTCTCTCTCTCTCTCTCTCTCTCTCTCTCTCCAACTTTAATGCCCTGCTCAAATGTCTTTAATTTTCTTGTCAGAGCAGACAGGTTAAATATCTCATTTGCCTGCCAGGAGCATCTACTTTGCAGCCGGGTCCGCTAAGCTCGTGTGGTAAAGACATTTTAAGAACCGATGCTCTTTTCTTTCTCTCAGAGAACCAGGAAAGAGTAAACATGTTATTTCTTTCCTTTTCCATTTAAGTAAATCCCTTTCCTTCGGTTTTCAAAAGCTCCTCGCTCGGGTGGGTTTGCGTGCTTACATTAATCCCATCAACTGTCTATTCATGCATCTTTGGAGGAGACATTAGAAAATAATCTTCCTGCCTCTTCCACTCTGCCAGAACCCTACCCGGCCCAGCTAAAAGCCATTTTTGCATAAAAACCCAATCATCTTTTGGTTGTGCACATAGTGGGGAGAAGGTTTGCTTGTTAAAAGTGTAATTGGTTAATTTGTAGTCTGTGGGTTCCATTTCTTCCTCTGCTGACAGAGTCGGCTTTGTTTATGGGCAGTGCTGCTCAGTAGGGCTTTCTGGGATGACACATTTGTATTGTCTAATACAGCAGCTGCCAGCCACAAGTGGAGCTCTTGAAACAGCATGTGCAGCTGAAGAACTCAGTTTCCGACTTTGTTTACATTTACGTAAGTGCAACAATTTAAAAGCCACATGTGGTAAGTGTCTACCTTTGTAGACTACACAGCACTATAACCCGTGTACAAGAGAACAACCTAGCCCTCAAATGCAGCTATGCAGAACCCCATGACCTGGGAAGAAAGGAGTTCCCTTAGGAGAACATGAAGGTGAGGGTGATCTTCTCTGAAGATAAGAGGGATGTTCTAATTTCCCTCTTCTCCTTCTGCACCCCAGCTCTAGGTGATGGCATATCTAACCATTGAGGACCCAAACACAGCCGAGGGAAAAGTAGGGCCCATGTCTGGGAACCCTGAGCCACAAAAATGGGGATTGGATATACTAGGGATGGATGCTCAAATCTATTAGATTATGCAATACCTGAGGTCCTCCTGAGTCTCCTGGGTCTCCTGAGTCTCCTGAGTCTCCTGGGTCTACAGTCAATGGTCTGGTGCATGGGTTGACCAGTTGTATGGAAAGTTAGAGTGCGAAAGTGATTTGCCTCTGGGTTTGCAGTGCTCTGGGAACTAAGAGGCTGGTGTAAGGCAGAATCTAGGCTGGGAAGCAGGTACTGCTGTGAGTCATCACACCTTGGAAATTTAAGTCCAGGAAAAGAGAGGGGGCTGAGAGAGACTTCAAGCCGAATGAGAGGAGGAGGCAAGCCAGAGGTTAGTAGGAGAAATGTATTGTTATCACTGTTATCATTCTTGTCCCCAAAGTCACTATAGGTTGGAGGTTCCAAGGGAAGTGGGGATAAAACCAGATCATCTTTCCTTGGGTTTTGAAAAGCTCTTCGCTTGGATGGGCATGTGTACTTATATCATTCCCTTCAGCTTTCTAGATATAAACAGCTGGGTTGGGGGCGGCATTTGTGATGACCACAGGAACTACTTAGGGGAAACAGCTACACCTACAGATACTGCCTTGAGTAGAGATGTGGGGAGAGGGTGCCACGATTCCTTCAACCTTCCCCGGTCTTTAACGCCTCCACTGGTCCAAACTAGCTAGAAGTCTACTAACTCAGGAAGTGAGGAAAATTATGTCCTAGGTCTTCTCCTGAGACAGAGCAGAGTAGGAACTGGGAGAACTGGCTGTGTGTAATACTGTAAACTTGAAGGTTCCACCAGCACCGACTTATGGGGCCCCTTTGTCCTGCCTCCTACCCTACGCACCTGTCTGCACCTCCTCCCCGCAGTGAACCCAGGTCAGACCTTTGTAAGGGAGTCAGTGGTGTAGATGGAGCACAGGTCTCTTAGGATGGCGCAGAGTGTGGTTAAACAATGCCAGTGGCAATGTTTTGAAATGAACATGTCTTTTAATTGTGGCAAGATACATACAACAGAATGTCATTTTAATCATTTTAAAGTTCAGTGACTTGAAGAACATTTCTCATTGTCAGGCAGCCAGTCTCCAGAACCCTTCCTCATGTAAAACTGGAATGCTTTGTGCTTTATACATCAACCTGCTTCTTCTCCTCCTCCACTCCAGCATTCTGACTGTGCTTTCTGACTTTGTGATACTGAAGACTCCTGGTACCTCTAAACTGAGTCAGCTCTGAAGCGGCTGAGGCCGTGTAGTCTTTGCAAGATAACATGGCAGCCATTTAAAACAAAATAGCAGAGAACATCTGGGTAAAATGACTGTGGCTTAATTTCTCTTTTTAAAAGTAGAGGGAAAGATGTTCAGAAAAAGCTAGGTGCTGCGGTGGCTCCCTGGGGCTGGGATTCTTCTTGGGCAGATGTTACAGCCATCTTCCTGTGGGATCCAAGTTGATTAGGTTGCTACCTGCTTCATGAGCAGGGTTTTTGGACAAGTGGATTTCAAAAGTGCTCAAGATCTCCTGGAGGGCAAAAAATGGTCTCCCCTGTTCCACCAAGCAGCAGCCACCCAGTTCCCTCTGCATGTGTCCCATTTCTCTAGCACAGCCACACCAGAGGTGCCCTGCCTGCCTTCCTGCTTGTTGGCTCAGCTCTCCCGTGGACCCATGGCTTAGGTTTGACATGGGAATGAATCGATCCCAGGTCAGACTGTGTGCATATATGTAAGATGCTTAGGTTTTGAACATTGAAAGGGCTTTAGGCCAGGGCCTGGAATAGAGTATTTCCTACACTAAAAAGAAAATAATAATAATCATCTGCTCATCAAGTGAACTCTTATACCACAGTTCTGGGCTAAGGCATTAATAGATTTGGCCATGTGATTTAAATAATTAAGTATATAAGGAAGTTGGGTCTTGGGGAAGATTGATCCATGGGCTCAAAGGATCAAAGCTTGCTAGGGTTGGGACCCGACTTCAGGTCTCCAAACTCCAGCTGTTTCATCTCTACATGCTTTGAGGAAGGTTCCAGGAGTTCCCTGTAGAAGACAGCTTGGGTTTATTCCTTTCTGATATGGCATCATTTAGAGGCATTTCTTGGAACCCGGGACCAAGCAGAGACTTTGGCCATCATGGGCAGGGGACCTGGTGTGTTGGTTGTGTTCATCAATTGGAAAGTCAGCACCAGATTAAGCCCCAGGAAGTCCTGGGTGGCATCTGCAGGGCTGGTTGTGATAGGTTAGGTGCCCCTCCTGCCACAGGTCGCACCTGCTGCAGTATGTCTTCTTGCAGCTTGACGTGTGGATGTGGTTCTCTCCAGGAACCAGTAGAAACAGCCCAAGTTGTAATAGACTCCTGCAAGGCATTTTCTTTCATCTGCTTTATCCAAGAAAACTCCCAACCTGGAGGCTGAGCGTGTCCCTGTTGCAGGTGACTGTGTCGGAGAGGAGTGGTGGCAGGTCCCTGGCTGTGTGTGGCCTTAGAGTGGAGATGGTAGAAATGGGCCCACGTGACATTCATTTAGAGTTATTTGGTGTGAAAGGCAGTGTTGTGTCACTGGTCAGTGTTCCCATCTATGCCCCAAGCTCAGGGTTTGAACACAGACAGGACACTTGCTGGGGTACTCCGCTTGTGTCTAAAGAACCTGAGATGTTTGAGTTTGAGGGGGCCTCAGAGACTGGTCCAGCCCTCTCATTGTACATGATGGAGAGACAGCCTGATGCAGTCACTACGTGGCAAGAGAAGAACTGGAGTGCAGCCTATAGGAGCATATAATCACCTAGATGGCAGACTTTCGACCATCTTCTCTCAAGGAGGATTGCTGTTGTAGCCAGACTCTGAATCTACTTAACGCCAATATGCACCCCTTGTCCTAGCCAGTTACCAACCCATGGCGCTTATTTCAACCTGTTTCCCAGTAAGGTCTGCGGGAGCCAAGTTCTAATGACTGCAAATCTCCATGCAAGGTTCACTATAAACAAAATGTTCAAAAGTCTTTGTGCACATCAGCAGAGAGGAGTTGCTCGGGGCTTTTAGGACAGAAATTAAATTAAAAATCTGTCTGCGAAGTAAGGAAAGAGGACTTGGCTCTTGCTTTTAACTTGAATGTGTTAAGCAGAGTAAATATATTTGAACATGTTTTGCTGTGCCTGTGTGCTAACGCTTCAAGGTAGGTAGGTATGGGGTAAAAATATTTCCGTTAAGTTTTTAAAAATAAAATTAAATAAAAATCATTGACTTTTCAAAAAGTTTAGAACAGGTTTAGATTTGCCCAGAATGGCAGTTAGTCAGAGAGCTCCTGAATATCACACCAAACAGTTGAGAAAATGCCTACATAAGATTGAGCTGTAGGGCATTTCCTTAATTAGTGATAGGAGGGAAGGCCCAGCCCATTGTGGGTGGAGCCATCCCTGGGCTGGTGGTCCCAGGTTCTATATAAGAAAGCAGGCTGAGCAAGTCATGAAAGCCTCTATATGTTCTGCATCACATCAGTTTCTGCCTCTAGGTTCCTGCCCTGCTTGAGTTCCCGTCTTGACTTCTTTCAGTGGTGGGCTATGATGTGGAAGTGAAAGCCAAATAAACCCTTTCTTCCTCAGTTTGCTTGTGATCTTGGTCTCTCACCACAGCAATAGTAACCTTAACTAAGACAGGAATGCTGCTTAGATTACTTCAGTGCAATTTTGTGTGACCCCGTCTACATTCCCTCATCCCTTCTCTTCCGTCTTTCCTTTCTTTTTCTTTCTGTTTACCTCTCTCTTTTCTTCTTCCTCCCTTCTTTCTTTCCCCAGTCTGTCTCTCTGTCTCTGTCTTTCTTGCCTGCTTTGAAAGAGGGTCTTGCTATGTAGCCCAGGCTGGCCTAGAACTTGTGATCCTCCTACTTCAGCCTGATATGGAACTTAGCCCCTAATGTACTCTTTAGGTGGGAGTTGCTAGGCACAGTCCACACTCCCAGGGTGAGAGATCATGTTCCCTTTCCTTGGGGTGGAAAATTTGCACAAATTATTTGGAATTCTTTGGTCCGAGTGTTTCCTTTCTTTCGTCCTGTTTTAAAATGTGTTCTGTTACTTATTTATGTAATGGGTTTATAGATATTTATTTGGTATTTTGGGTGATTTAAATGTGTTGGAGCTGGACTCTCATTAACATTTTTTCTCTTGCTAATGGTGCTGTATGAAATCATGCTGGGATCGTGCAGCCCAGGCAGGACACGTTTGGTCCTAGACGCCAACATGGGATGCTTGCTTGCCAGTGCTTCCTTGAGACAAGCATCCCTGGAAGGAGACTGTGCCTGTAGATCCTTCCCACAGGGCTGGGAGGGAGATGGCCCAGAGGCATTGCACTCTGCAGGACAGCCCTACCTCTAGGAGGCGGGGAAGCAGGGCACGGCCTTCCTGCAGGCAGACCTTTGTGTGACCAGCAGCAGAGATAGCAACAGTGCAAGGCCAGGAGGAGCTGCATAAGACAACTGCAAGTTTCCAGTCTCCTTCAGGGTCCTGGCTCCATTTGTTCTTTGTAGGCTTGGCCTTAATTTTATACTTTTTTTCCTAACAAGGGCTTCTCAGATCTCCCTAACTTAAGGTTCTATCCCGCTTTATTAATGAATGAGAAAGTAGAGCGTGACCATGGCCCTTTAATAAAATTCTGGTGACTGCTTAAGAATAAAATGTGAATGCTCTCCACTCTCAGCTGTGACTCTGTCCTGAGTAAGAGATAGGCTAAAGCCAAAATAAAAGATGGGGGAGGAGAGACCCCACCTTGCTGACTGGAGAAGCTAAAGGCGAGAAGAGAGAATGGGTTAATGAGATGTGAGGAATTAGGGAGCACTTTCTGGAGGAAGGCTTAGGTTGGGCAGAGTGGAGGCAGTGGGGCCATCTTGGCGTTTTCTCAAAGACAAAGCCCATTTTCTTCAGGAGATTACTAATAATGCCTGCCCGAAGAATGCGACCGTGTGAGCCTCACTCACAGGACTTGTCAGAAGTGTTCATGTCCTGTCCCTAGGATGGACAAGGAAGGAAGTCCTTCAGTGGGGGCTGATGCAGGCTGTACCAGGCCTGACCAAACTGTTGGTGTCTCAGAGAGAGCTCAGGGGGAAGAAGCTGAACAGTGCCTGGAGGCAACATTAATCAGAGAGCTGGTGTCACTCACAGAAATATTTGAGATATGATGCTGAATGGTTTTTAGGTTATTGACTTATACCAGAAGCAAGTGAGAAAATTAATCAGCTCTCCCCTTGCTCGTCTGGGGATAGGTTGGCTAGAACACAAGGCCTATAGAGGAGAGGAGGGTAAACCAAGGGGCTAGAGAAATCTCTGGATAAGGTCACTCTATCCACACTTCTGTGACCCATACATACATTACCTATCTATGCATATACCATCCATCCACCCATTCACCTTTCCCTTGTCCATCATCCCACACATCCATCTGCCCGTCCTGTATAGGGTTACCAGGTAGATCACACCCTCACAGTTTGTGTGTACCCAGTGCGTACCAAGCGATCCTTCCCTGATCAGGCTAACAGAATGGGTTTCCCGGCCCTCAAGCCCCTTCTACCGCCATGATCAGTTGCTTAAACTACCCTTGTTTGAGTACCCTGCTTTCTGTGGTCCCACACCAGGTCCCACAAAGGATCGACAATAAATATAGACAGCCTTATCCTCAGAAACTGCCCCTGGAATTGGGAGAAGAGCACATCTACTGTGAAAGTGGTACAGCTGGGGGTATGAAAGTAATTGATGGGCACTTAATGGGTGTAGTGCACAGCTCCGAGAGGCTGCAGGAGCACAGGTAGAGGGAGCTCATATTTCAAAAGCGAGGTGAGTTTACAAAGGACCTCACAGAGCCCAAAGGAATGAGACATAAGAAGGATTAGAAACTGACTTGCCTTTTTCCCATAATGACCATGCCCACTTCTCGGATGAGGCAATGACGGTACACACAAGGTCGGACAGCATGCCTGATGCCGTGTGGCTGGAACGGAACCAGCATGGAGCCCAGGTACCCCCAGACCCCAAAGCTCATGTTCTGGGGTGTGGCTGGGAAGGCCTGGCCATCATCTCCACGTAACCCAGGACTTTCTAGAAGCTCCACTGCCATTCTTAAAGTGCAGAACCAATGCCTGACCCACTAGAAAGTTAGTTTCTGTCAGTCTCTGCCACCACTGTCTCATACATCCTTTTCCAGCAAGGGAGGGCTGGGGTGGCTGAGGTCGTTTATCATCGTTAGTGATACCTGAGGATCTGTGAGCTCTTCAAAAGTATAGCTTGCCCCTGACCACAGCTGAGTTCTTTTGGACTCCTTGAATCTTTCCGGCCGGGGTCTCCCCACCACCCGCACCATCTGTCCTCTCCTCTGTCCTTCTCCTCTCTCTCCCCTTCCCGCCTCTCTCCTTTCCCTCTCTCCCCTCCTCTTCCTCTTTTATCTGGTTTCACAGGTAGGTGAGAGAACCATCTCTCCAGAGGTTATTTCACTGGCCACTGCCATGAGCTCAGACTTCCTGATGGTTTGACTTTTCTTGGCCAGGGATCAGACCTGGGACTCTCAGGTGTTCCTAGAGACTCCTGGGCCAATGTGTTTCAAACCACCATCTAAGCAATGTTTCCTAGGGACAGGAACCTTCACCCCGCTATGATTTTCTGGAGCCCTTGGTAAGCCCACTCTGTCCCCAGAAGGGAGTATCTGTTGTATGTGTGACTTAAAATCATGAGGGAGTTGTCTCAGTAAGAGGTGACAAATCTCTAGGAAAGATTTTCTCAGGTCAGCAGCTTTGGACCCAGAGATATTAATATGGAAAATTACTTTTCGTTTGGAGTGGGGGCTTGTGGGCTGGCAGGATTCCACGGCTACATGTCCTGATCTGAGTCATGTTGTTCAGTTTCTCAGAGTCCCTCTTTGGGGGCATGGAAGAGCTCTTCTTGCCACGAGGTCCATTACATACTCAAGGTCTCTTGCCTATCCTTAAAGCCCACAGCAGGGCTTGGGTCTGACTCATCCCTCAGGGTCTCTGACATCACCTGTTCCCTTGGAGCTTTGCAGACACCTTCCCATCCTTCTCTCTGCTGTTGCATCGTTGGGTGCTCCTCCTTTCCTAGCTCTCAGGTCTGTCTTCCCAGCAGCCTGCAGAGGTGTTGTGGTCTAGAAGCTTCTACCCTCGTTCCTCACTGGGGGTCCCTTTAAAGTTCTGCTTATCTGTTGGTACATTAGTCAGCTTTCTACTACTGTAACAAAGTTCCCAAGATAACCAATTTAAAAGATGAAACACGATTAATAAAAACAGAGAGAGAGAGAGAGAGAGAGAGAGAGAGAGAGAGAGATTTGGGCTTAACCTGAAGGTCAGAAAAACAAAACAGCCAGCCACTGACTCTTACAGCTACCTCAGTCCTAAATGGCCATTCTGCCTCCACGAATCTCACAATGAGACTGAGCCTGAGAGCTGTCTTCTCCTGTTTCATAATCCTCTCTAGGGCTGGGATTAAAGGCATGCATTACAGGTATTAAAGGCATGCAGCACCTGGTTTCTATGGCAAACTAGTGTGGCTACTGGGTTTAAAGGTGTGTGTTACCACTGCCTGGTCTGTAAATCTGACTAGCATGGCTGTTTTACTCTCTGATCTTTAGGCAAGCTTTATTTATTAAATACAAATGAAATGCTACTACAAAAAGAGGGAAGGTTTATTTTGGCATGTGATTTTTGGCTGTAGTCTCTTCTTGTGTTTAAGGAATGTTCTTCTCAGTCTTCGTTGAGTAGAATCCATTGGAAACAGAAAGGGTCTTTGGGGGTTGGACTTGGAAAGCCTTGATGATTTTTTAAATTTTCTTTTTATTAATTTTAATGAGTACACAAAATAATAGGTGACATGATGGGATTTTCATGCACATGCTATTTTTTGAGTGCATGTGTGTGTGTGGTGCACATACATGAGTGTATATTGTGTATGTGCGTTACATGTGTGTGTGAGTGCATGGTGTGTCAGTGCACCTGTGGAGGCCTGAAGCTGATATTAGGTATTTTCCTTGATTACGCTCCACTTTATTTATTGGTGCTCCCTCCACCTGACACTCATTCTTGCTTGTCTAGCTAGCCAGTTGGATATTTTATGTGGATTCTAGAAATGCAAACTCCAGCCCTTAAGCTTGTGGGTCAAGCACTTTATCCACCGAGCTAGTTCCTAGCAGGCACACTGTATAAGCGATCTCCCCCTATTTCTCTACCTCAGCCTGACCACTCTGTCTGGTCTTATAGTTGTCCCTTTTCCCCCTGCCTTGGCTTGGGATGTTTCTAGCCAGCTTTTCTGAAGTTATCCTGTCCACCTTTTGTATCTGAGTTTTTCTCTTTCTCTAGTCTCTCTACCTTTCTTTACTTACTCCATGGCTTGCTGTGTAGCTGGGTGGCTGTCCCCTGATGTCTGCCTCTCTTCATTTTCTTGCTCCCCAATCTTCTTTCCCCAGATTTCTCCTCCTATTAATTCCCTCTGCCTGCCAGCCCCACCTATCCTTTCTCCTGCCTCTCTATAGGCTGTCCAGCTCTTTATTACAGCAATCAGGTGTTTTGGACAGGCAAAGGAACACAGCTTCCCAGAGTTAAACAAATGCAACATAAAAATGCAATGCGTCTTTGCATCATTAAACAAATGTTCCACAGCATAAACAAATGTGACCCATCCTAAATTAATATTCTACAACGTGGTCCTCACTACCGTCTTCTCCCCAGAAGCACCCCTTTGCCTTCTCGTTCTTCTTTGCTTCTTTCCTCACTTCACAACGCTCCCTCAAGACCTCTTCCCTCCTACATGATGCCCTTTCTACTTTCATGATCTGCTCTGCCCACATACATGGCCATATATAAGCACTGAATCTGAGGTTCTCATGTAACGAGACACACAGCAGTTGCTTTCTGTGTTTACTCCAGTTTCTGGTAGATGCCATGGTTTTGTTTTTCAGTGGCTGGATACAGCTCCACTATATGAATGTACCGTACGTCCTTTACTCAGCCATTGATGGGCATCTAGCTGTTGTGAATAGATGTTCAGGGATCTCTGTGGCAGGTTGTGCAGTCGTTTGGGCAGAAGCCCGGGGTGGGATAACTGGGTCGGATGGTGTATCTATTTTCAATTTCTTAAGAAACTGCAACACTGATTTTCATAGTGGCCGCACCAGTTTACAACGACACCATCGGTGAACAGGGCTTCCTTTTGTATCTCTCCTTAGCTACTATTGCTTGTTTTCTTTTGAAATTTGAGTGTGTTTATCCATGTGTGTATATGTGCAGATGCGCACAGGTATGGAAGCCAGAGGACAACCTAGGTTGTAATCCTCATGAATGTTATCTACCATCTTCGAAACAGGGACTCACGTTGGCTGGTTGACCAGTGAGCCTCAGGTTTCCTCTCTCTGCCTCCCTCGCACTAGGATTTCATGCAGGTGCCACTATGCTGAATATTTTTACAGAAGTTCTGGGGATCGAACTCAGGTCCTTGTACTTGTGAAACATTTTTACTGACTGGGCCATGGTCCTCTCCCTTTGTTTGTTTTCTGGATGCTTGTTCTGAGGGGGGTGAGGTGGAATTTCAGAACAGGTCTAATTTGCATCTCCTTGACAGGTAGCCCAGAGTTCAAGTCTTGCCTCTGTCACAATTTGCTTTGGGAACTTGGAGAGTATACTTAGGATTTTGTGGTTCTGTAACCTTAGCCACACTACTTACCTCATCCATGGCTGTGAAGTCGAAGGTCTGTAATGAACAAAGTAGTTCGTGTAGCGCCTGCCACACAGTGTGAGGCCCGGGGGAAATGGCAGCCAGGGCTGTGATCACTGATGTCTTCCCATGTGGCCTGTGCTAGGCCTGCTGCTCTCCTGGCTCAACTGATTAGCTAAACTACTAAGGTATCTTCAGATCTTTGGGAGACTCTCCTATCATCGGAGAACTAGAGCTTGGGCAATAGGCTTCATATGCTTCCTGGGCAGAGCAGAGAGATGAGCAGGGGTAACTAAGAAAGGCCAGTGTGGGTTGCAGCAGACAGAATATATACCCCCTCCCCTCCCAGCACAGAGAACCTGGAGGAATGAGCACCCACGCTGTCACTGAGGCACCTGCTCAGGTCACTTACCTGCAGCACCAGGGCCCCTCTCTTTGCTCCTGGTTAACTCTTTAAGCAACACACAGGGAGACATCTCTACTGTCAGGCTTGGAGCAAAGCAATCCAGGCCCCCTGCCAGTGATGAGCATTGGGAAGCCCCTCAGGACCACAGATACCCGATGCAGCAGCCTTGTCTCCCCAAACATCCTGCTTGGAATGAATTCTTCAGATTGCTGCAAACACCCCCCTCCCATACCCATTCATCCACCCAGAGGGACTGGCTGGAGAGGACAAAGTGTGCACAAGAATTGTTATGATGCCAACAGCCTCTTCCACCATCTGGCAGCCCAAGCAACACTCCCTTTCTATGCAAAGCAGCAATTTCTGGACTTTCTGATGGAATAGACTCTCAGCACATGGTGTCACTCTAGGGACAACGGTTCTCATGTATGGAGCATCTGCCAGGACCATGCCCATCACTGAACAATGCTGTCTGTGTCCTCATGGAGACTCCATGCTACAGTGGGATCATTGGTGCTATTTTTCTTTCCTTTTCTTTCTCTTTTATGTTCATTGGTGTTTTGCTATGGGTGTTAGGTCCCCTGAAACTGGAGCTACAGACAGTTGTAAGCTGTCATGTGGGTGCTGGGAATTGAATCCGGATCCTCTGGAATAGCAGTCAGTGCTCTTAACCACGGAGACATCTCTCCAACCCCTTTGATACTATTTTTCAAGTAAGAAACGAGGGCATAGATATTAAGTATGTTGCCCAGGGTGAACCCAGGCAGCCTGGCTCTTAAATTCCATGTTCCTCATCTTTTGTTTTTCAAGTGTTTTTTATATCTTTTAATTGATTTTATTGAGCTCTACATTTTTCTCTGCTCCCCTCCTGGCTTCTCCCCTCCCCTTCAACCTTCTCCCAAGTTCCCCATGCTCCCAATTTACTCAGGAGATCTTGTCTTTTTATGTTTTCCCCATGTTCCTCATCTTTTCTGGCTTTATAATAAAGCAGCAAAAACTCATAGTTTCAAGAGGCTGAGAGATTTGTTTCAGGACACACAGCTAGGAGGGAGGACTAGGTAGGACTAGGACTCCGGTTGCCAGGTTCTAGCCTGAGCCTCTCAGTCCCTGGGAATCCGGACCTCAGTTGACTTTGTGTGGCCCCCCTCTACTGGAGGGGGCTGTTCTTGGAACGGGGCCTGCAGGAAGATGTGGTCCTGATCCAACCACAGCTGCTGCTGCTAGAGATGAAAGAGTTGGGACGGGCCAGGCCTGAGCCTGGGCATCCTGCCAGAGCTGCCAACATGAACTTATATTTTGTCATCTTCTTCTTTTGCCTGATTTAATGCAACCTTAAATAATAGTGGGGCAGGAGGGAGGGAGCAAGAGAGGAACAACCCAGCTAGGCTTCTATGTAGCAGTCTCATCAGACTTTGTGTTCTCCTTTGCTATTTGAGAAGCAATTTCTTCTCTGATGTAAACAATTTTTTTTTAAATAATTCCAGGCTGAGTGGCACCAGGAGCTGTGTGAGACACTTTCCTCTAGCTCCCTCTGCTCCTCAGATGGAAGCAGAATGGGAGCCTGTAACCATGACAATTGTCTAACGTTCTTCTTCCATAAGCTATTAACATGAGGGAGTCTTGGTCACCGCTTCTTCCAGGAGAAAACAAAGCTCTTCCTGACTGGGAACTCCTGGTGACCGGAAGTGGATGGTGGGGTGAGGAGATGAGTGACTAGAATCATCAGGGCCTGATCCTAGATCTATCAGCCTCAAGGATGACAGAATTGCTGAGAAGCATTTGGTAGAGGGCGGCGTGCTGCCCCCTTTCCTACTGGAGAATCTTATTCCTCTCTCTGAAAGGTTTTTGTCTTACAGCAGGAAGTGGTGCTTGTTCACCCTTCTGTCCTTAGCTTAGTACAGTTTGAGGGTCCTGATGCTGGCTAGGGTCAGTTGACTTCTCATTATCTTCAGTTCAATCACGTGAAGACTCCAATGTTTTTCTGCATTAGCATTGTCCCAGGTTAAGGCAGTTTACACTGTAAATGAACCCAGCAGGAAACATCACTGATGGCCTTGGATGTCTTCTTGTTGGCTGGTGACCTAAGAGTCCTTCTCTCTTTCACTGACCAAACCATTTCTCTACCCACCACATTCTTTCTATGCAAAGTCCTCCTTGACTTTGCTGAACCAAATGTATCTTTCATTTTCCTATTTCTGAGGTCTTTGCTTTACACTCAAATGCCGTATCTTTATGGACCTCATTGTTTTCTGTATTGAATCCTGAATTCCCTGAGGTCAGAGATTGGGTCTAAGTCAGCGGAGTATCCCATAACACTTTGCATTTAGAATGGGACCTGTTAAAAGGCAGATTGATCCTGTGGGGACAGGGTTGTCTTCTTTTCCAGACCATGTCACTGTGCAGTTCCTCTCACAAAGGTAGATGCCACTTCTCTGCCCTGGACTTTGGATTGTAATTTTGCTTTGGCCACTGAGCTACTAGGAGACAAGCTGCTACTTGATGCTGGAAGGAGCTTAGCATGTGGACCAGACTTTGTTCTCTCACTCTCCGCCGACCTCTGAATGAGGATGAGGAACACATGGCAGGGCTTCCCCAGGCAGCCTGCAAAGCTATCAGCAGAAGTAAATGCTTGTTGAGAGAAGCTATGGATATTCAGAGGCGGTTTGTCCCGTGGTGACTGTTGCATAATCCAGTTGTTAGTCTAAACTGTAGCCTGGGGATCAAGGCCTGTGGTGCTGGTCCATTTTTGGCATTGATGCAGAAGTTACTGGAGGCATAGAACACTGGTAGTGACTTCAAGAAGTGGTTGGTTATGCTCTATGTGGAGACTGGGGGAGGTGGAGTAGACACGGGGTATTTTCCTAAAGGTCTTCCTTTTTGAGTTAAGCATGTTGGTAAGAACTCACAGATGATGACTTCTGTGGGAGGGGGGAGAAAATGGGATTCTCTGAAAAGCATCGCTTTTCCTCACAGTTAGGGGCTGTGTTGCTTCCTGTTGTGACGTCTATGAGTAACTCCGAGGCCTAAAATGCTGCTTGTATATGCCTTTGAGTGTGTGTGTGTGTGTGTGTGTGTGTGTGTTTCAGACAGAGGTGGGTAGAGATGCCTTTTTGAAAATTGGACAATTCCATCATTCTGTCATGGAATTTCCTGGCCAGTGAGTTCCATTACCACTGGCAGAAGGGATGGGGTTTGAGAGGCTAGGGAGCCTGACTAGGTTCACATCTTCACCAGTGACTTGAGAGTTCCTCGTAGTTAATTCCCTTCTAAATATGGAGGTGCCAAGGATGACAAAGGACAGGCAAGGGGACAATGTTTCTTCTTTAGACAGAACTCTTTACCTATGTTTAATCCAAGCCGGTTCCCCTAGGAACAGGTCCTCAGTTTGGGTAGAGGAACTAGTGCATGAATGTTCTCCTGTAGAGCCTTGGTGAGCCATTCTCACTCCAAAGCATCCTCCATGGAGCATACACTATGCTTGCTGCTGGGTACCAAAGCTGCACCCATAGTTCCCTGGAGATCATGGTCCAGGGGGAACATACTCCCAGAGAGCCAAATGCATAAGTAAAACTTTGTGCTCTGACGGGAGTATATGATGAAGCTACTAAGGGCTACAAGAACAAGTAGCAGAAGAAATATTTGATTTTGGCATCTCTGGGAGAAAAGATGATTTGCAAAGCTCTATTAGGCTACCCGAGCCCTTTGTCTTGTTGAGATAGGCTAGGTAGGCATAGGGAAGAAAGGCAAACTGCAAAGTGGTTAGAGGCTCAAACCAACATGGTGGATCAAGATGGCCTCTCCTTTAGTGTGGTGACATTTCCTTACCATTAGATTTGCAAAATTGTCTGCTTCCATTATGTATTTGATGCGAGTACATATCTGGAAAGTCTTATGTAAGAACAAAAACGGATAGCAAACACTGTTTCAGAACCCATGCCTAGGGTTCCCTGCCTTTCCCTACCCTGAGTCCTCTTTATTACATTTCTCTGTTAAAAAAAACCAAATAAATAAAAACAAAGCAAACCAAAACAGAAATCTTTGCAATCCCAGCAATGTGACTCTCTTGAGAAATCGGTACCCACCCCTTTCCTTGGATGCATTCCTTTTCCTTGTCTGTTTATTATTCTTCTTCCTTGCTCCCTCCCTCCCTTCTTTCCTTGCTCCCTCCCTCCCTCCCTCTCTCCCTCCCTCCCTCCCTCCCTTCTTTCCTTCCTTCTTTTCACGTGTATACTAAAGATTGAACCCAAGGCCTCATCAATGCTAAGCGAGCATCCCACCACTAAGCTATATTCTCAGCCACACTAGCCTTTTAATAAAGCAACTCCAATTTTGCAGCATATCAATTCTTCCTGAAATTTGTTACAGAATTATAGTCCAGATCTGCGCTGCATCTGAGCGGAGGTCTCTGAGGAGAACACAGGCTGCCCAGCAGTAGTGCTGAGTTGTTTTCATTGCTGATGACTTACTCAGGGCCGTAGCTTCTTCACGTGGAACCCTGAGCACATGGACAAGAGATGCTGGCGCAGTGCACAACCTGCAGGGATAAACTAGCTCTGCACCCTGCTCAAACTGCTTCCTTCCTTGCTTCTTGACTGTTTACCTGGGCCTTTGAGATGTGGGTCTGAACTTGTCTCCTTCAGCGTCCAAGGCTTGCTGAGCCACGTGTGTTAGGCATATAATAAAAAAAAATTAAAAAGTGCTCACCCGATACAGGGAATAAAAGATTATGTGGAAACATCTTCTCTGGGACAGAGCATCCAATATTCCCATCTTAACTATCACAGATCTGGTGTTCTGTGACTGTTCCAATCTAGAGTGGAAACACACACCAGATGTTATCCTATCTGGGATATTGCTCAATTTCTCTAGCTTCTCCTGTTCTACAATTGTCATTGTGGGGAGGGTCCTAGGACCCCTTCTAAAGCATCAGTGTGTGAGAGTTCTTGTGTCTACCTGACTTGTCTGTGATGTTGTTTCTTCTCCAACCATGGCTAACTTCCCTGGTGCTTTTTTTTTCTCTTTGAGCAGGGGGGCTGCGACCCAGCTCCCAAATAAGTACATAGTTACTTATTCTTACTTAGGAATGTCTGGTCTTAGCTTGGCTTATTTCTAGACTGTGTTCCTTAAATTATCCAGTTAACCTTTTGCCTCTGGCTCTTATCTTTCTCTGTTCTATATTCCTTTCTTTCCATCTTACTCCATGGCTGGCTGTATGGCTGGCACCTGGCATCCTCTTCTCCTTCTCTTTTTCTTGCTCTTCCTCCTTGCTCTTCCCTCCAGCCTAGAATTTTCCCCCTATTTATTCTCTATGCTTAGAAGCCCTGCCCATCCTTCACCTGCCTAGCAATAGGCCATTCAGCTCTTTATTAGGCCAACACCAACCAGGTGTATTTTTAGACAGGCACAGTAACTTAACTTTACAGAGTTAAACAAATGCAACATAAAATGTTGCAACACATCTTTGCCTCATTAAACAAATACTCCACAGCATAAGCAAATGTAGCACATCTTAAGCTAACGTTCTACAATATCCTGTACCTGAGGTACCCGAGGAGGAGGACAGGGGCTGCTACAGCTTCCAGGCGCTCACTATTGCCAGCTTCCTACAGTGGTCTCCTTTAGTGCTTTTTCCAGGGGCATGTTGGGTTTCTGCCATGCCCTACTTCTAAGGCCCTGGCACAACTGGTCTTTCTTTCCTCTGGCAGCAGCCATGAAGGTGACCACCTGATTTTTGACTTGGAGTCTCTGCTCTTTTAATATGACAGAGGCCTGAGCAGGTGGCACACAGCTGGTTCCTCTGACTTGAAGAGCACCAAACCACGTTCTTTGGATCACTCTGCAGTGGTCTCCTGTCAGCGTTCCAAACCGCTTCAGTATCACCTCCCGAGGTTAAAGTTATATTTGCAGTAATCAGCTTGGTTCCCTGCCTTTAATCTCTTTCCTCTCAACCTATCCTGCACATCCCTGTTGCTTTAGTCACCTTTAAATTGAGCTCGGTTTATGAAACACCCCTACTCTAAAAGCTTTTGGAGGCTCTCTACGGTTTCCCCAAAACTGTAAAGTACAACACAACAGACAACATGGCTTTCATTCTTGACTCTGAACCACCCCATCCCCTCAGCCTCTCCGAGTTCACTGTGTCATGGACTTTAGGGGCTGGCCTCCTACAATTCCCTAAGCACAGCAGAAACCACAATGTGTTAAAATGTTATTCGTTGTTATTTATGTAAAACTATCTTAGTTTAGGGGCTTTGGGTCCTCAGCCATGTGATTAGATGTCATCATCGCGCCAAACTTTTGCTTCCATCATCCCCCTCACCTGAAGTTCCCTTCCTCAGAGCTGGAAATAGAACTCGCCATGCTTTTCAAGGTGGTTCACACCTTGGAGGATGTCTTTATTAGGGAGTCCCGCTGGACTGCTCCTGTGGGAATCTACCTGTTGCTTCTGGGCGATAGCCTCACGTCGTTGCACTAACGTCTTTGGCTATTTCCTTTCTAGGTTCGTGATATTGGTTCCTCGAAACCTAAGACAACGTCTTGGCCATCTTTGTTCGTGGGTAGGGTATCTGGCTGCAGTGAATCCCCTATAAATGGTCTGTGCTGTCGTCCCGTACAGGTGAGAGCTGATGTGGTCCTCACATGGCGGAACTGTCATTTGGCTGAAGGAATAGCGCATAGCTACACAGAATAAACCCAAGGACAGCAACCGAGCAGATGGTGATGGAAAATGAAGTGGTGGGAATGTGAAAGGGAGCAGCTGATGTGGAAAACCGGGTGAAGTTCCTCAAAAAGTTTCCCTTATGAGAGAGATCGCGATGTAGCTCTGTGGTCAGAACATGTGTTTGGCGTGCGCACGGCTACAGGTCCCACCCCAGAAATCACACACAAAGTACTACTTCATGACCCAGGGGTCCCACTCTTGGGTGTATACCCAGAAGAATAGAGAGTGGGGATTCAAATAAATATCTGTGCACCCATGATCGTGGCAGCATTCGACACCACAGAGGAAGAGTGGAAGCGACCTGCTCTGGACTGGATGCTTATGTTGCTTCAGAACCCGTCTTCAGTAGGTGGTATTAGGAGAAGAGCGTAAATATGCCGCGAAGGTGGAGCCTTCACTGAGTGGATCATTGCCCGTATGGAAGGAGCCCTAGAGCTCCTTGCTTTTCTCTCAGCCCACGTTTTCTCGTCATCTCCTCTCTTCTTTTGTCATAGGAAGACACAGGAAGGAGACAGCAACTTATGAGAAGGTCCTTCCGAGACTCTGACCTTGCTAGCCTTCTCACAGAAGTCCAGCCTCTGTAACTCTAAGAGATAAATTTTTACTGTTTGTAAGATGCCCAGCCTATAGCAGGTACTTTATTTTAGCAGCCTGATGTGCGTAAGATACAAGCTAAGTTCCTTTCATTCAGAAACAAAATAGCCAATGTACAGAGAAATATTAATGTTAACAAAAAACGAAATTCCAATGCTTTCCACACATGGGTGAGCCTTGAAGGCATTCCAGAAAGTGAAGTGAATCGGCTCCAAGAAGACAAATAGTCCACAATTTAATTTATCCTTAGAGGAGTTGAACTCACCACGAATCTGTACCAAGTTCTAAGGCAAAATTGGTGGCCTAGAACTATGGAAGAAGGAATGGGGAGTGGTTTCTGGTTTGGGACCATGAACAAGTCCTTGATAGATGTGATTGATAATGAGAGCTGCACCCCAGTGTGAGTGTAGTCCTGTCCCTGGGGCCTACGCTTCACAATGAGTGACTTTACATTGTGTGCACTGTGCATTTTACCACAAAACAATATTGCAAATGGCAAATGGCAGAAGAGATGAATTTGTGGGTACCAATCATGGTCTGAATCCGGAATGGCTGTTGCTTCCACAGTTTCAATGGTGAGGACTTGAGGTGGGGTGAACAATAGATATGTCCTGGGCTTCTTGGGCTCTGCGTGAACAGGCGCGGGGTAAGGGGACTTCCATACTTACCTCTGTCTATGGTGGGGTCCCCATCTGAGTCTGCAGGTTTGGTGTCCGCACGGGAACTGCAATCTTTCCCCTCATCCTTTTGCCTCTCTCTGCTGTAGGTATGTCTGCATGGCTCTTGAGCCGTGAGCACCTAATGCGCCTATATTACCAGCTGCCATGGTTCTTCTCCACCCATCCTCTGCATCCATCCTCCTCCAGCTTGGCTCTGCTCTGAATCTCTAGAGGCTTAGCGATAAGGATCCTGCAGCCTCTTTGTTGTTTGTCGTCTGGGTGGTTCAGAAGGGACCAGGAGTTCTAAGGAACAAAAGAGAGATCAAGACTCTTGCGCCGCCAGTTTGGCGCTGGCTCTGCTCCTTTCCGGCCTTCGGGACTAGTACCTGGCAGTAGGCAGGAAGGAAGAAGGAAAAAGAGAACCTCTCCCATTCTTGTTTTTAAGTAGAATACTTACCGGAGATTTCCCACTATACTTCTGCTTACATTTTATGTGTTCAGAGCCTGGCTGTGTGGTAAATGTAGTTTTATTCCTGGAAACAGCACATTGGAGTATATATCTGGGTTCTATTTCTAATGAGGAAGAGGGGAATGGATGCTACTGTCTTTATTTGCTTCAGCCTTATTGAAAGTCTTCCTCATTAGCACAGGCTAAGGCAGGCAGCACGGCCTTCTTTGTGCTCCCACTAGGGCTCTTTAGCTCAGCTAACCCAGTTCCTACCCTTGAGCCAACCAAGGGGCAGGGGGTCAAGGGACCTACCTCCTAGGAGAAGATAAACAAACAGTGGGGCATCCTCAAGCTCAAACAGAAGTTCAAGTCCCATTGGCAGGGAAGTCCTCCAATGCCACCTGCTAGTTACCTCGAGATGTGAGTTGTTATGGTGTCAGGAAGACTGTAGGGGGTGGTGTTGTGAGTGCTGAGGGCTATTTTCACCACTCTCTGTAAAACTGTCTTCGTGAAGCTGGAGTTGTAACTAAGCCAAGCCTGCTTCTCATGCCCCAGAGCGTGGAAAGGTCCAAGGCATCCCAGGTTTCTTTGTATTTACCAAACAAGCCTTGTAAGAAGCAAATGCTGTAAGACAAAGGGAATCCAGTGAGGCCCTACAGTGAGTCTGTGCCAAGCCGGAATCATTGAGACAAACCACAGCAAGTTGTCCTGTTCCACAGTAGATGTGACTGGTGGTGGGAAAGCCCTTAGCAGCAGCCAGGAAATGGCCTGTGCCAAGGGACCTCATAGCAAGCACTGAACGGGGCAGCTGTGTTCTCCAGCCTCCTATCTCTCTATCCACATGAACTTGGTCACATACCTTGTCCTCTCTGAGCTTCTTAATTGTCATCTGTAGAAGGTATGATGCCAGATACTGGCTTATCAGATTGCGGTGGTTAAACAGGCCTTACATGCCACCTGCTCAGTCAGGGGTTAGGCGTACGGCGTGGGTTCTACAGACATGAAGGGGGGCTTCTTCAGCGATGTCCCAGTGATAAAGGTTGCTTGTGTGGAAGGAGGAAGCATCCTTCCCTGGGGTGGAGGAGGGATGCTGTGAAATGCACGCGTTCTGACTCCATGGCTCCTGCATTATTCATGGTAATAGCTTTTGAATAATTGGAGGCCATTTTTCATTATCATTACATCCCAGAGAAAGAACTCCATTGCTGAAAGCAGAAGCAAAGGAAGTACATTCTCTTCATCTCAGATTCCCTTTCTAGAAACTGCTTAGAGACGGCCCCAAACCCTTCCTCACTTGGGAGATACGTGCAAGAGCCAAGCAGGAGAAGAGGTTGAGGGAGTTGAGGGGGTAAATGGAGGGCCCCGGTATGGAGGGAAAGGGGAGAGGAAAGGAGAGCATAGGAGAACTAGGGAGGGAAACCAGGCAGAACAGACTGAGCCGAGGCACATGGTCTGGAAGGCTTTGGAGCCTGGCAGACTTCCAGCCAGTCTGGAGGCCTGTTCTGTGCTCTGTGTTTGGTAACAAGGAGTATTTCTCAGCCCCCAGTCACCCGTCCTGATATTTTGATCCTACTGAAGCGTAAGGCAGAAGAGAAAGGGCAGGATCTGGCCCGCTTCTGTTTTCTTCCAGCAAGTGTTATTTCGGCCTATGCCTCAGTTTCCTTTTCTGATGAGAAGACGAGGCATGCGTCTTTTATAGCATTGTTCTGAGGGTTCTCCGAGGGACATGGTTGGCCCAGAATAGTGTGTGACTTGGATTAGTCTTTAAAAGCTGTTAGGAAGGCAGACCCTCTCCCCTTCCTCATGAGAGACCCAGCCCTGGGAGGCCAAGACCTGCCCAGTGCCAAAGGGAGGTGGAAATGCCCAAGGAAGTAGTCACAGATTGTCAGTCACAATAAATGGACACTCTCCATTTCTGTAAGTTCAACAGTTTTCGATTTCATGTGAGAATCACTCAGGAAGACTGGGCTGTGGGTTGGAGAGTGGTTTCTCAAAGCACACAAAGTCTCAGGTTGGATAATAGGATTCAGGTAAAAGATCAACTGTATATTATTAAACAATAGTGACCTAATAATGACTGTGATATAGTGGGGAGTTGCTAGGACAGTGCATTTTAAGTGGAGTACATGTGACTGATAAATGTGCACATTTCTGTTCGTCAATTAAAAATTCCCAGTGACTGCATTTGCTTCGCTATGGACCAGTGGCCTGGGGCTGTAGTGGCTTCAGAGTCTAATGTGTGTTGTAAGTGGGTGCAAGAGAGAGTGAAGGCGGAGAGCCCAGACATAGAGAAAGGGGGGCAAAGTGAATTTGAAAGTAAGAGGCAGAAATGGGCAGGAATGGACGTAGGGCCTGATTGCCAAAGGCCAGTTTACAGGTCCACCTTGTGCGTGCATGTGAACACACTCATGTCCACACACATGCAGGACAGGATTTGTCAGACCTCTGGGACTGAACATCCCAATCATGCAGCCAGCCTGCCCAGCTCCAAGCCTGAGCATTTATCTCTGACTGACAGGGAAGCCAAGGCTCACATGGCCATTTCTTTGAACTTCTCTTAAGTTCTCTGTCCAGCTAGCTCTTGCTTGCCCTACATATGACTTCCCTCAGGGCATCTCCACCCCACATCTGCAGCTTTCTGCTACTGCCGCATATGGCTATTGGTCAACATGAGAGAGGAGGAGAAAGGGTCACAGCTCCCAGAAGCAGTTTCAATCCCTGATCCACTGACCCCTTCTCTTTTGAGCCTGTGGCAGTATTATCGCAGTTAGGAACATATACAGGGAAGATGTGGTTGTTCAGGTGAAAAGAAGGGGCCAGGGACCCATAGTGTCCTTCATGGCTACCTACAGTGACCCATCCACAAGTTCCAACCAGGCCCCACCTCTTAAAGCCTTTATTTGTTATAAGTGACAAGTTGGAAACCAAGCCTTTAGCACATGGGTTTTTAGGTGACATCCAGATGTGAGCTATAGCCCTGTCTAATAATCCTATGTTGCTGATGAAAGTTCCATAAGAAAAATTTAAAAGTTGTTTGTGAGTACCCTGGGGCCTGATGTGGGATTCCTCTCTGTATACTGTGAATAGCTTTGGTTAATAAAGAAACTGGCTTGTCCTCATAAGGTAGATCAGAGCTAGGTGGGGAAAACTAAACTGAATGCTAGGAGAAGGAAGGAGGAGTCAGGGGAGAAGCCATGGAGCCGCCGCCAGAGACAGACATGCTGAAACCTTGCCAGTAGGCCACAAGCCTCGTGGTAAAATATAAAATAACGGAGATGGGTTAATTCTAGATGCAAGAGCTAGCTAGCAATATACTTAATTGGCCAAGCAGTTATTTAATTAATACAGTTTCTGTGTAATTATTTCGGGAGTCTGGGCAGCCGGGAAACAAACAAACAGCCTTCTTACAACAGGGGCCCCCATAGGGTTCTACAGAAAGTATGAGTGTGAGAACTTGAGTTTGAATGCTCAGCACCCATGTAGGATTGCCAAAGTGCTTTGGTGTTCACCTGCAATCCCAGCTGTGGAGAAGAAGAGACAGACAGATCCCTGAGGTTTACTTGCCAGTTAGTCTACCTGCACTGGCAAACTTTGGCTTCAGTGAGAGTCCATGTCACAAAAAAATAAGGCAGAAGGCAATTGAGGAAGACATCAGATATGGACATTGACACAGGAGCAATTCAAGTATTATCAGTGGCGTATACACACACGACACACACATACACACACACCATAAACATATACACACCATACACACACATACCACCACACACAACACAAAACACATACATATGCACACATGAGTTTGTGCACACACTTTTAAAAAGTTAAGATCATATGGTGGTCCCATTGCAAAATTCTATGTTCTAAGACTCTGTCCTGTGCTCATCTAATGCAAAGTAGAACAGGATGGATGTTACAAAGGTACAGGGCTGGGTCATCTTGGGAACCCGAGAAGGCTTCAGGTTGAAGATTAAGTTAAAATGAGACGTGAGCATTTGCTAGCAAGGGTGGGTGTCACGATGGAAATCAATGGGCATGAAGGCATGGCAATGTGTTAATGAGAAAGGGCAGGAGGTATGGGGCAAGCAGTTCTGTTGGGTGGATCGAAGGGTACGGGCAGAGGTGGGGGCAGAGGAGCCTGGAGACACAGGTGGGGCCAGAGTAAGGCTTCCAGGGCCACTGAGGGGACAGCATCTTCTCTAAAGGGCACAGATGGAGGGGCAACTCTGGTTCTATAGGCCCACTCTGCCCTCTGCCTTTGGTTCATTTGGTATGGGGCAGGTAGGCAGGTATGGTCTCATGGTATCCATCCTTGGCCTCCATGTTTCCTGGACCAGAGTAAAGTTGCTTTTCTGGGGAAAATGACAGTACTACCTGCAGTGAATGATCCCAGTACCCTGCTGTGACAGCATCACCTGGAGTGGATGATACAGGTACTCTGCTGTGACAGCATCACCTGGAGTGGATGATACAGGTACCCTGCTGTGACAGCATCATCTGGAGTGGATGATACAGGTACCCTGCTGTGACAGCATCACCTGGAGTGGATGATACAGGTGTATCACTGTGGCCACTGAAAGTCTTCAACAAAGCTCACTGTTCTCGAGGATATAACCCAAAAGAGCATCCACATGTTCTCAGGGCCTGATGGCCACTTCCAGCAGAAAGGTCATGCTTGGTAGAATTGTCTGGCATCTGTGCCTGCACTCACACCCTCTCTGAAGTCACTCTATCAAGTGGTTGACTTTGTGTTTTGACCAGAAATTTCATACATAACCAAATCCACATCAATTTCACACAAAAATAGAGATAGAGAGCTGGGCATGAGGAATAAATTCTGTATTTACTGTGGGGAATGCCTGTGGAAGCAACCGTGGGGAGATTGAGCAAGGACCTGAGTTCTTCCACTGTAAGGAAAGACTAAATGGCAGAAAGAATGGTGCCTTGCTGGAAGCCCCCTCTAATGGTTCAAAGATATTGATATTCAATTTAAAGTTGCATTCATCACTCATGCCAGGAACCTGGCTCTTTTGGATGAGCTATGTCCTTGTTGCTGGAAAAAGCAGAGAGCTGGGGAGGGCTGTGTGGAGCCTGAGGCTGTCACCCCTCCTTGAGGGGTCACGCCCCGTGGAAATTTTAGATGTGCAGCTGTTTGGGGCAGGCTCTTGTGAACTTCCTAAAATGAGAATTGAAGTTGACACACTCGAGGTCCAAGAGATACCTCTTCTAAGGAAGTGACAGTGAATTTTCTCAGGAATGGGCCACAGTATCCTGTAGCAGCAGAACGAGGGGCTGAATTATTCTTCCCATCATGCTCCTGAGTTTGCTATGGTTCTATTCCCTGGGAGGCTCATACCATGTCCACACCCATCTCCCTGAGCACCCTTCTGTCCAGAGAACCTGTCCTTGTAACCATTCATGCAAACCTGTGCACTAGAGAAATTTGTCATTCTCTATCATTCTTGACTTTCTCCTCGCTCTCCTGAGCAGCCGTTTTCCTCTCTGGGTAGCACTTATGTGGCTGCTTTCTGATTCCTATGGAAGCTCAGAAGGTCAGTCTCCAGCTTTGTTTTTTGTGTGTTTTTTTTTCTTTTTTGGCATGACTGTGGC
>LOEQ01006874.1:83961-94349 GCA_001685075.1 Bramus lutescens | reverse complement strand
GAAGAAGCTGCTGATGGCAGCACCCACCACTCTGGGGCTTGGGGACGACCTCACTCTTACCTGAGCTGATGAATTTGAATCTATTGCCTGCCTTGCATATGGCTGTTGTGAGAATCAAGGCAGCAGAGGGACGCCGTTGGTATAAAACATCACTCCTGAATATCAGAGCTTGCATTTTCAACGTTCTTCAAGTTAACTAAATGAAGATGAATAAAGGTTCCGCTCAGCTATTACAAATGATCATTTCTGGCACTTGGCAGCTGATTATGCTTTTAGGAGCAGCCTAAGGACCACGACATCACTAAGTAAACAGTGCCACATCCTGCCTGCCCTGGTTTGGGATGCATCTTTTTTTTTTCTTATCCTATTATTTCTGAAAATGAGATCCTTTTCTTCTAGCTACATACCCCCCTTGAGATCCCCCAGGGCACTGCTGCAGGGGTAGCTGAGGGAATGGAGACCCAGGGATAAACTCAGAGCCCAACACTCCCTCCCCAGGAGTACCCAATTCCCATGAAATGTGCTAGGCTTTTCCCAGTACGTCTCAAAGAATGCCCTGCCAGCTGTAACTCCAGAAGGGTAATTCCATCGTACATGAATGGGGGAGGCGAACTCCAACAAATTGTCTGGAGTAAAGAAATGTGGAGGTTGTAAGGAGGCGGGGGATGGGGATTCTGCCAGGGCGAATAAGCAAGATCCTGGAATTCTTGTTTGTAGAATGTCTTCTCTAACAAGCCAAAAGCCAGCATCTTCAGATCACTCATGGAAATGCTTCCCAGGATGTCGGCCCTGATTAAGGATGTGTGAGGGTTATTGAGTTCTGAATTAGATGTGCTTTAATAAAACAGTAGAATGTTCTTATCTGACTGCACCTGTATTGATTGTGTTCAAAAGGTCTGCCCTTGGATCCAGGTCAACGATTTTACATAAACTTACTGGAGATTCAGACAGCATGTTCATTTGTAGAGTCTGTAGCTGTCCGGTTTGTTAGGCTTCTGCACTCTGAGCCTGGAAGACGTGGTTGCTGCAGAGTCAAGTTTATTTTTGCTCTTGTTACATTTCGCTTAATCTTCTGGCCACAAACCTAGTTAATTTTCTGAAGACTATATTAATAAGAAAAATTTATTTCAGGTGTTTTTATATTTGAAGATGTCTTCCATGCAGATATGAAATACACAGTTCGATTTACTTTGGAAATGTAGCTGCATGTCTAAATAACATACAGTGAACAATTCACAATTAAAACAAAAAGCACAGAGTGAGAGGCTCTGGCAAAGGGACAGACACTGGCAAAAGTCCCAGGGCTTCCGGTGTATATTATATCTATGTGTTCATAGAGAAGAGCGAAGCCTTTAGCTGAGGCTGAGCACAGCATAGGGCAGGAGGGACACAGTCAATCGGTCATTTGCAGGGGAGGGCTGTGGCCATGCAGAGACACACCAGTGCTGTCTGACCATGTTCCTGGGGGAAGAGGATCAATGGGAATGTGAGCAGGAGTCAGAGAGGATGAAGGAGAGAGAAACATGGTTGAAGCAAGTTATATACATGTATGAAATCTCACAATGAAACTCATCACAGATAAGTAGTATATGATGATTAAAATATTCTTAAAATGTTTAAAACAGAGATAGTGTCTCATACTACATACAACTAGGTGATTTTCTAGACCACATTTAACTGGCTGAGTGTGGACACATGCTGAAGAGAGTTGGTATCACTGAAACCATGAGTTTTCTTGGAGAATCTAATGGAAGGACCGAGAAACAAGAGCACCAAGGGTGTGTTCAAGGGAGCAGAAGTTGGGATAGACCGTGAAATTGATGGCAGGAGAGGAGAGGAGAGGAGAGGAGAGGGAGATGAAGGGGGGAAGTGCATCAGGAAGTGGGCAGCAGAGATGAAGTGGGTCTCTGTTCAGATGAAGTCTTAGACACAGAAGTAACAGAGGAATACGCGAGCTGAAGAGAAGAAGGTGGGTCTCCGAGCAAAGGCTTTGATGCAGTAGACTGCAGTTATAGGTTAATAATAAATGCAGGAAGATGGCGATGGATGTGAGCGGTAGAAGTGAGAGGCAGAAAGGGTATGTGGGAGGTGAGGAGAACGGGGTTGGGGAAGGGTGATCAGTGGTCCTGTACCTGAAGAATGTCACTAGATCTGAGGGTCTGTGCATTGAAGAAGAGAAGGAGAAAAGCCAGTGTGTGTGTGGCGGGGGGTTTGTTAGGAGGTCTGTCTGTCACTGCCGACAGAAAGGTTCACTAGTGGGTTTATCTGATTTATTTATTCATGCTATGGGAGAAAGATCAACAACAATCCTTGAAGAGCAAGAAAGATAGTAGACAACCTCCTGTTCCTCTGGAAAACATCATGTGGGAGGGGAGCTATCTACTGAGCCATACATTGGGAACTGTGCTTTCGGAAGGGTTGCAGGGAGGGAGGTCAGAACTGTGTGGCAGCCTGAAAGTGAAGTATTGAGAACAATGAAGCTCTAGGCAAGCAACATATTTGGGGAAGATGGACTAAAAAGAGCAAATGAAATAAACAGAATCCTTGTTTAATATTTGATCCTGGGTATCTCCTAGACTGGGGGAAGGGGTACCCAGGTGTCTTAGTTAGAGTTTCTATCACTGTAATAAAACACCATGACCAAAAGAAGCAAGTTGGGGAGGAAAGGGTTTGTTAGGCTTACACTTCTGCATTGCTGTCATCACTGAAGGAGGCCAGGACAGGAACTCAAACAGGACAAGATCCCCAAGGCAGAAGCTGATGCAGAGGCCATGGAGGGGTGCTGCTTTCTGACTTGTTTCCCCTGGATTGCTCAATATTTTCTTATAGAACCCAGGATCATCAGCTCAGGGATGGCACCACCCACAAGGACTGGGCCTTCCCCCCTTGATCACTGAATGAGAAAATGCCTTCCAGCTGGGTTTCATCAAGCATTTCCTTGCTCCTTCCTTTATGACTCTAGCTTGTGGCAAGTTGACACACAAAACCAGCCAGTAGACCAGGTGTGATGGGTAGTTCAGCTGCCAACCTGACAGAATCTAGAATCACTTGGGAGATGGGCCCTTGGGCATGCCTATGTAGGATGATCTTGGTTACATTAGTTGAGGTAGGATGACCCACCTACTCTGGGTGGCACCATTCCCTGACCGGGATCTTGGACAGTGTGGATGGCAGAAGGGAACTGAGCAGCAGACATCCATTCCTTCCTCTCTGTACCATGACTGTGGGTGGGAAATGAGCAGCTGCTTCCTGCCACCTTGACTTCCCACCAAGCACAGCAACAGAAAAAGAAAAGGACACAGCAGACATCTGGCAAACCACACTTCTTTATCGCTGCATTCATTACCCCAGTGCCTCAGTTAGCAAAGGGCCCATTCTCTTCTGCTGGGAGGGAAGCCAGATGGGCTGGCATGGCATCAGAGTGATGGACCCATCTTCTGTGCGTCTGAGGGTGTCTCCAGAGCAGTGGTTCTTACTCTTCCCCTCGTTGCAACCCTTTAATACAGTTCCTCATGTTGGGGTGACCACCAATTATACTATTATTTTAATTACCACTTCATAACTGTAATTTTGCTACTGTTATGAATCATAATATAAATATCTGTGCTTTCTGATGATCTTAGGTGACCCCTGTGACAGGGTCATTTGACCTCCAAAATGGGGTCACAACCTGCAGGTTGAGAACCTCTACTATAGGCCTTTATCATAATATGGGGACTGCTGAGGCTTCCACCCCTGTGGCCTGAGCAGTTACTGGGTTCTCAGCCTCACCAGTAAACAGGCAGCCACTGTTGAGCTGAGCTGCGCAGCCTCTGTTATATAATCCAGTTGTTAAAACCTGTGTTCATTCTGTGTGTTCTGTTGCTCTAGAGAACCATGATTAACAGAACTTTCAGGACCCACACCAGGGCTCTCCAATTCTTGGGCCTTTGGTTTCAGACTGGGAATTGCATCATCTCCTCTGAGGTTCTGAACCGTTGAGACTGGACCGACCCATGCTATCTTAGATCTACAGCTTGCAGATGGCCTATTGTGGAGATTCGCTACCGTTACTGGGTGAGTCAATTCTACTGAGAAGCCCTCTCCTGTATCTCTGCTCTTCCTCTCAGCTCTGTTTCTGAAGCCCTGACTGCCCAGCACCTGAATGTCCCCAATTTGGAAGGTGAAATGGGAACCTGAATAGAGGTAGGCTCTGCCCACTTCAGGTTCCTCCCGCTTCAGGCTCCCCCGACAGCAGGCTCCTCCCACTTCCCATGCTTCCATCAAAGGTTCGTGAGCAGGTAGAGAGTCTGAACCCCTGAGAGTCACTCAGGGCTCCTGTCCCCATGCATAGCTTTGAGCTCAAGTAACCACAAGTGAATAATTTTACAGTGAAGCGATACAGGTACCATTGGTTCTTTTCCTTCTCCTGTGCCTGGTAAAGTAAGAGAAGGGCTTATTCCTGCTCACAGTTCCAGGGTAAATAAAGTCCATCATGGGGGAAGCAGACACAGTAGGAGCGTGAAATAGCTGGTCACATGACATCCACACTCAGAAAGCAAAGAGGAACAAATAATTCTGCTGGTGCTCAGCTCCCTTTCTCAACTCATACAGGCCAGCATTCCAGCCTAGGGAATGGTGCCACCTACAATGGGAGGTTCTTCCTACCTCAATCCAATCAAGACAGTCCCCACAGGCAAACCCAGAGGCCTCTTTCCCATTGATCTTAAATTCTGTCATATGTCCAATTGTCATAAACTATCACAAGAGGTAAGGTACTGATGTATGTTGATTGTCATTTATAATGTCCATGGCATTTCCAGCAATACCAATCATCTGCCCTCCTGTTTGAGAAACTACAAAACTAGACATGGATTTGGGGTGGACCTCAGGGAGTCCTGAGTATCCTACCTCACTGCTTACCCAGTCACCATCACTCTCCCTGAAACACCAGTACTGCTACAGGGACTGCCAAGCAAAGATTCTGTAGGAACGGCGCCGAAAAGGATGGACCTGGTCCCAAACTACTATGAACAAAGCCTCAGGAACTCTGGCAGAAGAGGAAAGTATTTAAGGCTGTCAGCGAGTTAGCCCTGGTAGAGTGGCCACCCGGGGACCATTACAGATATTTTCCTCATCATGGATGTTCTGCTCATTAAACATAATTAGCAGAAGAATGAAAGTGGAAAACGAGGGACCAGAGAGCCCTCCTCGTGTCCAGTCCCAAGCACATGGGTGTTGCCGCAGACTCAGTTTTCCCATTATCCCATGCAGAGAATGGGAGAGCGGACCTCTTTTTCCTGCCTCCCCCTGAGGGGAGAGGGTACTGACAACAAGGGAACAAAAGTCACAAGAGAGAATGTGCATGGGGTTAGAAACTTCCTGGTCACGCAAGCCAAGGCACAGAGGGAGGTGGTGGAAAGGGCTGCCAGGCGCTCCAAAGCATGCCAGCAATGGGACCTCTCTTACCAAACCATTACTGATGAACAGACCCTTAGCACACTAGGAGACTAGGAGGCACCAGCAGACATTTGCTGATTGGTTTAAGTAGTTGGAGGCGTTCACGCTAAACCTGCATCAGAGCAGCAGAGCCTGAGAAGTGAATGTATTTCAATGGAATCACTTACTCTTGCATTTCAAGGAGATTCTTGAATAGATTCTTCAAAATCAGACACAAGTGCAATTAAGTGTGTCACAGACGCTAAGAAGCGCAGAAATAGAACCAGAGAGCAAAGGTCTATTCGCACTATCACTGCTTCCTACAGACATATTTCTTTCCAGTCACCATTGCCTTAAACTATTTATCCATCACCCTACAACAAAAAGTCAACAAAGGCCATATATGTGGACCAAACACCCTTTCGGTTACATGTAAACCTTAGAAATCCAGATCTGCATAGGCTACACTGATTGCAGTAGACTGTCCAAGAACCTACTAGTCCCGCTCAGATAAGAAAAACTAATATGTCTAGTATATTTTGGGTGAATCCAAAGGGTTATGAAAACTCTAACACAACGAGGGGTTGACTCAGTGGTGACAGGGCTCGCTATGCAGGCATGGGAATCTCTGTGTGGGTCTACAGCATCAATATAAATGGCTGCTTATAGCAATACACAGCTGTAACACAGCACGAGGGGAGGAGCAGGGAAGAGCCACAGGGACCTTGGGGGATCCATACATAGCTCATTCAACAGACTCAGTGAGTGTCCAGGCTCAGTGAAAGATTGTCTCAAAAAGTCAGGCAGAGAAGCAATTGACAAAGACATCTCAGTGTCAACTGCTGGCTTCTACACATTCTTGCACAAATGGGCGAACCCCCATGCACAACTATACGCACATGCATGCAGCAAACAAACACTGGGAAATTGTGATTACACGGGAGCAATACAACATGTTTCATTTCATCCTCCCATTGTGGCCTAAGGAAATGGTAGATCACCTGACATGTTCACCATGCTCCAAAACCACCTTCAGATGACCACAAAAGCCTTGAACATGCTAAGGAAAGTCAGGTGCATTAGCTGTGGGCGTCTACCTACCGTACTTTGGGATTTAGCATTTGAAGCCCATGAGAGGGCTGTGTTTCAGCACTGCCTTAGTTCTGCCAGATGGGGAACCTGTGCGCTGGCCAGCAGAACACCTCAGCGGGTGTTTCCCAGACTGAGCACTCTTGTGAACCCAGAAATGCTTTTAGGGAAGTGAAAACACAAGAGAGAGCAGCTTGTTCCTCTGAAGAAACCACGCTCCCTTTGGCTGTGAAGAGTCACTGCTGACAGTGGAGCTGAAGAAATTCCAGATCCTTCCTGAATCTGAATGTTGAGTCCAGGGATCAGGCACAAAAAGAGTTTGGGGGAACTACCGCTGTACCTTGCCAAATGTTTATTGGTTGACGGCAAAATGAGAGCAAGCAATGACAATCCAGGGACTTCTCTGAGAACCTAAGCACAGTCATAAGTATCGTCTTATTTTGAAAGCTGACTTCCAATCCTGCTTTTACTGTCAAATGTCCTTTTATAATGCTCTGTAAGAGAGGGTGCCGAAGTCATTCGGTTTCATTTATCGTGTTCTTGCTGGCCAAGTGTGAGACTGGCAACGCTGTTAGCCTGTACTTCCTCTGGGGGCTTTTACCGGTCTGGGAAATGGAAAAGCAGGGCCTCTTTAAAGAACAGGAAGGCAGCTGCTGAAAGGGGCGGGGGTCTTTACTCTCTTTCATTACAAACTCTTGGCAGGACTGACTGCATCATCTCAGCAAGACCCGCGAGCCAGGAAGGCCATTCTGATGAGCGGCTGACTCTGTGGGGGAGTGAGCCCTGGAGTGCCCTCCTCCATCTCCCAGGCAGGAGCTGGGGGCAGGGGGGCATTTCACAAGAAAAGAGAATAGAGCAAAGATCTTTTTTATTCAATTCATAAAATACTTATTAAAAATATTTTGAGAAGCTGAAGAGATGTCTAAGTCAGGACAATTGTTGCTGTGAGGTTTGAGGACATGAGGATGGACCCATGGAATCCATGTAAAATTCGGGGCTTGGCTATGTGCATCTGTAAACCTAGCGCAGGGGAGGTCAAGGCAGGTGAAGCCTGAAGGTCAAGTCAGTCAGCCTAGACCAAGGGATGAGCTCCAAAATCAACAGAGACCCTAACTTTAAAAATAAGATGGGGAATAGCTGATAGAGACACCTAATACGAACCTCTGACCTCCTCAGGCATGTATGCATTTGCATGTGCACTATACTTTTACACGCACACAGATGGACACACACAGAGACACACAGACACACACATGCACACAGACACACACACACACGCATACATTTCCAAAAGTGACAGAAGTTTGGATAGATATCTTTCAATAATTTCAAGGAGAAATTTAGTCAATTCAACAGCATGGATAGAATTTTACCAATGTAGCAATCAGCTACAAATTAATTGCCTTTTGTACACAATCCCTTTCCAGTCAGCCAGTAATTTACGGTGGTTAGATTAGACAGTCTAATGCTGGCAACAGCAACACTGAAGAAAGGCACTGGATTTATCCTAAAAACAGAGAGAGAGAGAGGACGCTGCAGGTTATGCATGCATATGTGGACAACATACTCAGCCAAGCCATCAAATACTTCTATGTCATTAGCTTATGTATTTGAAGGACTGTAACAATAATGATGCTAACGTCTAAGGTGATTTCTCTCAGCTTGAGGAGCAAACTAGGCCCTTATACCTTATACGTCTTATAAGGATAACCACATCATACTGCACAGCTTTGGTTTTCTTTTCTTTTGGGAGAAGCATATTTTTATCACTTTTTTAATTTAAAAGAAATCCCAGTTCCTATTCCCTCCTCTCCTCCCACTCTCTCCTCTCCTTCCATTTCTCCCACCCCACCCCTCATCCACTCCTCAGAGATGATGAGGCCCATTTTTGGGGGAAGGTCCAAGGCCCTCCCTACTATATCTAGGCTGAGCAAGGTATCCATCCAAAGAGAATAGGTTCCAAAAAAGCCAATACAAGCAGTAGGGATAAATCCTGGTGCCACTGCCAGTGGCCCTGCAGTCTGCCCAGCCATACAACTGTCACCCACATTCAGAGGGATTAGTCTGGACCTATGCTGTTTTCTTTCCTGTCCAACTGGAGTTGGTGAGCTCCCATTAGCTCAGGTAGACTGTTTCAGTGGGTGTCCCCATCATGCTCTTGACCTCTTGAGCAAAGATCTTACTTAGCACAGACCACAAGGTATGAGGCAAACATCATCTGTGTTATGGGTTCCCCTGTTAGAATTAAAATCCAAAGGGTATTCTTTTTTCCAGAATACAAGTCATGCCGAGATGTAATTCTGAGAATGGGAGGCAGGCGATGCACTCTACTGAGTCTTGAGAACAGGGTGGATGAGGAACTGTGAATAGTGTTGCTTGGTTGAATGTTGCCTGATCACTTCCTCTCTGGGAGTCTCTTTTCAGACCGGCTTTTATGAGTCCTTTAGGACAGCATGTCCTTCACCTGTTGAAGCGTTCTGTCTCCTTTGGTTTTCGTTCTTTTGACTTACAGCAGCTCACCTCTCCAACCAGGGCCATTTGCCTTGGAGCATTTCCAGCTGTAAACACCTGGCACAGTTTGGGTCAAAGGGGAGCATGTCTTCTACGGTCACAAACACAGAAACCATCCCCAGAGTCCTGCAAAGGAGGTCATCTGCCCCTCTGTTCTGGCCATCACACCAGTGAAGTTATAAACCCACTCATCTGTCTTCCCAATCATTTGTCCGTTTACCCAACAGATTCACTCAAATGTACTTGGAGTGGCGACTGTGTTCTCAACATGGGTAATGCTATCTTATTAGTTAGTGAGTAGCATTCACTAGGAGGCTGGGGAGATAACGCGGCTAACAAATGCTTGCTATGCAAACATGAAACCAGCCCTAGTGGTGCATGTAAATAGCTGTGAAGACAGAGGAGGGTGGATACCATGGACTCCCTGGTCAGCAAACTTATCCAACTCCAGGAGCTCCAGACCAAAGAGAAAAACCAGGTATGCAATGTCCTGAGGAATTACATTAAGGTTAACATGCGGCCTCTGAATGTTCACATAGGCACACATATGCACATGCACACATCACACAGAGGGGGTGAGGTATAATGACATGCATTAGGGTCACAGGAGTCGAGGGTGACCTATCATACAGCATAGCAACCCTTATATAGTAAACTCAAAGAACAAAAATTCCCTGACCAACCTCAAACTCTGAAACCCTGCTAAATATTTCCTTTAACAGTTTACACATATGTCTATCGATTATAGAATGTCTCACATGGCAATGATAGCAAAACTGTTTGGGAACAGACCACAATGAGCCTCTCCAGTGAGCTGGATGCATTTCCAATCTCCCGAGTCCTTTGCTAATTCTCCTTCTAACTGAGCCTGGGAAGTTTAACATGTAAATACATTCACTTCAACAGTGAGAGTTATAGTCAGAAGGGAAAAGAAAACACAATTAAGCCAAAAAAATTCACGGTTTTAGAAAAGATAAATAAAGCCCACAATGCGGTGATTGGGAAAATTCCAAGGAGTAAATAGACAAAAAAAAAGTGCTTCCCCCCTTTCTCATTTGCTGAATATTGACTAAATAAGTGCTGGAATCTGGGCTATTCACAAATTCATTTGCCAGTTCAGTGTGCAAACTCCTCTGAGCTTCTGAAAGCTGGACTTGGTCCTCAGACCTGATTTCATTACAGCTCAGAGAGACTAGATAAAGGGGAAGATGAATGATCTTTGAAATTAGTATTTCCCTACCCAGGGCTAATCAACAAATCAGATATTATCCATTTTTTATCCCATTCCCAAATCAAATCATTTCAGAGACTTGATCCTGACTACATAGAAAACTAAAATCCGCAGTGAGTCAGAATCACAGCTGTGGCTT
>LOEQ01006874.1:63281-74021 GCA_001685075.1 Bramus lutescens | reverse complement strand
GCAGTGTTTAAATGAATACAGTTTCTGTGTAATTATTTCGGGTAAAGCTAGCCGCGAGCCGGGTGGCGGGATGCAGTATGCTACTCCATTTACAGAGGCCAGGTGAGAACATCAGGTCCCTAGAGCTGCAGGGACAGTTGGTTGTGAGCTGACATGAGTCCCAGGAACTCAGGTCCTTGAGGTGAGCAGTATGTGCTCTACTGAACCTTCTCTGATGCATCCCTGTTTCCAACACTTAATCCAAAGAGATTTCAAATGGAGCCCACTTTCCCAGCAAGAGCAGGCACTCTCCCATTTTTTTCCTCCACACCGTAGAAGCCCACACCACTTACTTCTTTTGAGGAACACAGGGGTTTTATAAATGCTTCATTGCATCAAGAGCTACAAGAAGTGCACAGCTCTAGCTGTACCGTTTAGAACATTGGATAAAAGGAAAGCAGTCTGTAAGCACTATAAGCTGAACAAAGACAATACCTACAGACATGCCAAGGTGGGCAGGGAGAAGGTCTCAACTCTATACAAAGAACTCTAGGAAACTGAGGAAAGCTGGGAACAGGAGAGGTGGTCGTCCCCAGAGAAGAGCACTCCAATTGGTTGTCCAGTGCCAAGCTGTCATCCCTGGAAACAAGCCTACAGCAACATACAGAGTAAGCAGTTTACATTTTGAAATATACATATATATGTATATATACGCATATACATACATGTGTGCAATAACAGTTAATAAAAAGAGACCATGAATTTGAAGGAGAATGGGTAGAGGTATAGAGGAGGGTTTGGAGAGCGGAAAGGGAGGGAAATGTAATTATTATCTCAGAGGAAAAGCTCTCTTTGGTTCATTTGTGACCTTCCTTGGCACTGACCACACCATGCTGGGTTGAACTGCAGAAGGTAGAGTTCAGAACTTCTGCAAAGACTTGGGGTCAAGCACAGACCATGGTGTCTTCATTTGACTAGAACAGAACCTTCTAGACTTCAGTAGAGCAAACCTTGGGCTCACACAACCATATTTAATGGGTGGGTCGGGTACTACAGATGCTGGGTCAAATGCTGGCACTGGGCTTGGGTTACCGCGTGAATAAGACCTATCTCCTTCATCCAGCGATCACTCTGAGTCACTGCAGAAACCATTATCTCCCAGTACAGCAGTATGGATCTTCCAGTGAGGAGGGCTATTGAGATGCGCAGGCAAAGAACAAGACCTCAAGTTTTGGAAGATGGTCTTGGTTTGGTCAGACAGAAAACTACAAATGATTGTTCAGCCTCAAACTCTCCCCAAGAGTCAGCTGCTTCGGCTTCTTCAACTCCGATAGCTTAAAATCCATTATGCGTCTGAAGTCTACAGCAACTTTTCTTCCTCTTACTTTGAAAAAGATAGGGCTTGCCTCTGAAAGGAGAAATAGTAGAAAAGGTCCAAGATCCAAGTTCTTGGAGAGGGGCTAGAGTGGACGGCCACAGTCTCCTCTGCCTGGTCTGTAGCCACCTTATTCCTTTCATGTCCATTTTTCTCTTCCAGCTCCTTGCACACTTTGAAGAACTGGGGGCTTTGCAAAGCGTGCGATTGATTCAAGGCACCAAATGGAGGCTACTCTCCCAGCATAACCATCTGCTAAGCCAGCAGATTCCCCCAGGCAGCTGTTCATAGCAAATGCGACATAACACCTTCAGGCAAATTGCATGACCTAGACGCCAGTTGACTAGCTGTTCTTGAACCATTCTGTGAGATGAAGGTTTTAATCTTGACAGTCAAAAATATAGCTCCTGGATTGCCCCAATATAAGACCATTTTCCTATTTGTCAAATACAAGGGGAACCCTTCCTTTGATAAAGACCCAGCCTTTCCTTCTGGGAAGAGTGTTCCATGCCCACAGAGCATGGATGCCTTCCTTCGCTCTTTACTGCGACTCAATACAATCTCTCTGGACAGGCACTTACAGAATGTATTTGACCTGGTATACAAATATCTGCACTTATAAGAGTGATAAAAGAGAAACAGAAAATGTTCTGTATTTTTGCACCCTTCCATGTTCATCTTTAAGTATTTTTAAAATCCATACTTAGAACAATCCAGCTATGAACAACACCGAGCGTCTACTAGGCAAAGCTTACTTTATGGAGTCAGTCATCTGGCTAGCGTGCTAATGAATGCCTTCTGCAGGCTTCTTTGGGCAGAGCTGATGCCAAAGGCACGCAAAACACAGCTCAAAGGTCAGAAAATGGAAAGGAGAGCCTCTGACAATACAAACGCAGATTGCTTATCACCGAACGTGTCCTTCCTGCTCCTCCTCAGCCAGGTGGAGCAAAAACCTAAAGCAAGCAGTTCCGATTGAGAAGCTCGCCAGCTAGGATGTTTTAAAATGTTGCTGAATGATTAAACACAAATCCTTAAATGGAGAGAGCTGGTTTGTATTAAATATCCCACACTTGTGCCCATGTCTGGCTGTTGGCTGATAAACACGGTGGCTTTAAGATATGACTTATTAGCATGCCTGTATATTTCTACCTCACGCAGTCACCAAGGGGCGATTGTTATCTCTTAATTGAATTCTGTGCCAGCAACTGTGTCTTTTTGTGCTTGCCAGTATAATTTCAAGGACGGTAACTTCATTTCCTATTTACAAATAATAATGATAAAAATATAAGTTGTATGTTTATGAACTCTTGCATGTTAGTGTATATGTGTGTGCTTATGTATGTGTGCATGCACGTGTGTGTATGTTTATAGGGCCACTTGAGGCCACAATACACTACAGAAAGACACAATTTAATAAGCTATACAGAAACACACATCTCCAACCACGCGGCACTTTTCTGGCTGTAGCTGGTGAACCTACAATATAGAAGCAGACATTTATTTTTTACTTTCTGTACAATAATATAATTTGATGTGATGGGCAGAATACTCAATGCACAGCTAAGAAGCTGTTCATTTATAAACCTGTCTTTTCCCTTAGCTTGAGAGTGTAAGTCACAGCAACCCAGTTAGTCCTCTGTAGATTTCAGAGTCCCGGTGTCTGAATCAGGCTTCACCTGTAGCGAGGCTCCAGAAGACCCCTGGGCAAGTCAACATGGAACCTTGTCAGCTGTGTCGAGCACAGTGAGGTTGGGGCTCGGGATGCCAGTTTCCCAGGGCTTAACTACCTTGGTGCCCATCAGATCCCTGTATCCTCTTCTAGGAAAGCAGTGTCTCATAAAGAAACACTAAATAAAATGTATAGGGTCATGTCAGGGGACTCATTGGGAAAGAAACATACTGTGCACTAACAAGCACAGATGTTCGTCACAGCCCAAATGACTCTGCCAATACCTGTAAGAGACATTTCCTGGTCACCAAAACCAGAAGAGGTCAGCTGCTCAAACACTCCAGAGGATGTGCTGTGGAAAGTCATACAGCCAGTAGTTACCTGCCCACTGGGGCGTGGCCTCTTATACTATTTATGCTGATATAGAGCATGCGTCCAGCCTCTTTTCCAGCTGCAGGATTCAGTTTCTGATCTCCGTTCCAGCAGAGGATTCTGATTTGTGAGATTACCCCTAAATAAATGTCTATTTTTCTCAATTCTGAGCTGGTGTGGGATTTCTTTTAAGTGTCATTCTTCACGTGTGTGCTTGTGGGGGATCTCAGCACAGCAACCATCACCTGGGTGGAGACAGGAGGTACTGATGTATCTACTGGGAGCCTCTTCTTCTGGGTGGAACCCCTTCCCTTTGGAAACCCTAACAGCAAAGGGGAGGTGTAATGGAGCTCTCACTGCAAACAAGCCATGAGCATGAGATCATCCTGGGCTCCTTTCGGGTGTGCGGGTTAAAACTACAACACAGGGCAGCGGGTAATGTCAGCAAGTGCCAAGCCTACAGACCCGAGTTCCAGCCCAGAGGTGTCCATGGTTGAAGGAAAGGGCAATTTTCTCAACATATCCTCTGCCTACCATCGGTGTGCTGTGGTATGTGTACTCATGCACACCCATGAACAAATGAATGAGATCAATTCTGCAGTGAAAACCCAATGGAAATAATAAAAAGCAGTTCCTGGAGCTCACCGACATACTTAAGGACTCTAATTTGCCTGTGATGTTTCCTGGCTTGGCAGTAGCTGCTGCCCCTATGTCTGGGTCAACACTGGTCTTAGCAACCCTGCTCCCCAGAGAACAGCACTTTGGGCCTCACATGGAGCCTTCACAGGACCCTGTGATCCTCCTTCAGTAGAGTGCTCAAGAAAGAATTCTCCCCAGGACCTCTAGTTTCCTCAGGACACAGAGCTGTCTAAAATCCAAAGACATTGTTCTAAGTAATGTTTCCAGGCATTGGGAGAAATGCAGCCTGCTTTTCTCAAGTCAATTCAAATTAAAGTCAGAGTGTACATCGTGATGCATTGACACTTTTCAAACTAGAAAAGTGAAGAAAACATTCTTCTGACAAAATAAACAGAGAGCTTACAATCAAATTCCCTGAGAGCCGGAACAGGGTGGTGTGGTGTGCTGGGGAGAAATGGAAGCAGGCACACAAAATAGTGTTACCCATTGAAAGTGGGTGTGGGTGGAATGGGAAAGAAGCAGAGATCACTGTGGTGCTGATGAAAATGACACGGAGCCTATGGAAGGATGGCACCAGGGACTTGCTTGCCTTGGCATTTAAAAGCAGAAACAGCAGCATGGGTCACACATTTTGAGCCCATGAAGCTACATGGGGATGACCAGGGGATCCAGACACTCGGGTGTGTTCAGGGTGCGCCAGTGAGGTAACCACTGAGGCAAAAAGAGAATGAGCCTGCCTTGAAAACAGAATGACCACATGGTTCAGGGTGAAGCCAGAAGGCAGGATTACAATCACACATAAGAAAGGATTTATAGCCACAGTAATGGTAAACGTTTGTTCAGACACGGATGGTTAGTTCACTGGGGTCAGATGAGCCAGTCTCTACACGGCTTCACTTTCCTTCCTAGAATGAGGATGATAATCCTGATATAATAGTGAAAATTCATTTCAAAGGCTGTGTGAAGTCTGACCTGTCCCAATCCCATTAATGTCACCTGTTCAAGCATAACATTAATACAGTTGGGATATCCACCCTTCCCATGAGAGCAGGAGAGAAAGGGGAGGAGTCAGTCTGAGCAATAGTTGAGGTCATCACAGGGGATTCAAGCTGAGGTGGCACTAGAGGGTGAAAGAGGAGAAACAGACATGGAATCTCAGAGAGCCCAAGAGCAAGGCAACCAGCAGTGACAGCCTACTGTGACATGCTTGGAATCTCAGAGAGCCCAAGAGCAAGGCAACCAGCAATGATAGCCTACTGTGACATGCTTGGAATCTCAGAGACTCCAAGAGCAAGGAAACAAGCAATCATAGCCTACTTTGACATGCTTGGAATCTTACAGAACCCAAGATCAAGGCAACCAGCAGTGACAGCATACTTTGACATGCTTGGAATCTCTGAGAACCCAATAGCAAGGCAACCAGCAGTGACAGTGTACTGTGACATACTTGGAATCTTAGAGACCCCAAGAGCAAGACAACCAGCAGTGATAGCCTACTGTGACATGCTTGGAATCTCAGAGACCCCAAGAGCAAGGCAACCAGCGGTGACAGCCTACTGTGACATACATGGTATCTTAGAGACTGCAAGAGCAAGGCAACCAGCAGTGATAGCCTACAGTGACATACTTGGAATCTCAGAGAACGCAAGAGCAAGGCAACCAGCAGTGATAGCCTAGTGTGAGATGCTGGGAATCAAAGAGAACCCCAGAGCAAGGCAACCAGCAGTGATGGCCTACTGTGACATGCTTGGAATCTCAGAGACCCCAAGAGCAAGGCAACCAGCAATGATAGCCTACTGTGACACGCTTGGAATCTTAGAGAGTCCAAGGGCAATGCAACCAGCAATGATAGCCTACTGTGACACACTTGGAATCTTAGAGATCCCAAGAGCAAGGCAACCAGCAATGATAGCCTACTGTTACATGCTTGGAATCTTAGAGAACCCAAGAGCAAGGCAACAAGCAGTGACAGCCTAATGTGACATGCATGGAATCTCAGAGACTCCAAGAGCAAGGCAACCAGCAGTGACAGCCTACTGTGACACGCTTGGAATCTTAAGAGACCCCAAGAGCAAGGCGACCAGCCGTGATAGCCTACAGAATCCAAGAGCAAGGCAAACAGCAGTGATAACCTCCTGTGACATGCTTGGAATCTCAGAGAACCCAAGAGGAAGGCAACCTGCAGTGATAGCCTACTGTGACATGCTTGGAATCTTAGAGAACCCAAGAGCAATGCAACCAGCAGTGATAGCCTACTGTGACATATTTGGAATCCTAGAGACCCCAAGAGCAAGACAACCAGCAATCATAGCCTACTGTGACATGCATGGAATCTCGGAGACTCCAAGAGCAAGGCAACCAGCAACATAGCCTACTGTGACATGCTTTGAATCTTAGAGACCTCAAGAGCAAGACAACCAGCAGTGATAGCCTATTGTGACATGCTTGGAATCTTAGAGAACCCAAGAGGAAGGCAACCAGCAGAGACTCCCTACCATAAGCAGACATGAATACAAAACAGAGATTAACGAGGAAATTCAGAGACCAAACCTAGACAACTGTGATTATTATGAGGCTACCCTCTCACAGCTGAGGATGAAGACTCTGAATTTTGGGGGGAAAATTATCAATCGAATGTATAAATCTGTCCTCTCAGACAAGCAGAACCATGTCTAGCGAGAGACCTGGGTGTCAACTGCATGGAGACCAAAACCAAAAGTGGGTCAGACTTTCCAGACAAAAATAAATCTTAAAAAACAGAGGAGAAATACAGAGGTGGTGTAGGAGGGTCATCTGTCTATATGTTACTTTCATTGGTTAATAAAGAAACTGCCTTGGCCTTTTGATAGGCCAGTCCTTAGGTGGGTGGAGTAGACAGAACAGAATGATGGGACAAAGAAAGACGAGTCAGGCAGACGCATGAAGCTCCGACCCAAGATGGATGTGTGTTAGAATCTTCCCAGTAAGCCACTACCTTGTGGTGCTACACACATTAATAGAAATGGGTTAATCAAGACGTGAGAATTAGCCAATAAGAGGCTGGAACTAATGGGCCAGGNCTTGGCCTTTTGATAGGCCAGTCCTTAGGTGGGTGGAGTAGACAGAACAGAATGATGGGACAAAGAAAGACGAGTCAGGCAGACGCATGAAGCTCCGACCCAAGATGGATGTGTGTTAGAATCTTCCCAGTAAGCCACTACCTTGTGGTGCTACACACATTAATAGAAATGGGTTAATCAAGACGTGAGAATTAGCCAATAAGAGGCTGGAACTAATGGGCCAGGCAGTGTTTAAATTAATACCGTTTCCATGTAATTATTTTGGGTAAAGCTAGCCGGCGACCAGGAGCTGGGCGGCGGGAAGCGGCCCTCAGCTCCTTCTACACAGAGGCAAGCTTTCAGGGACCCCCTCATTCAGAAGCTCATCCAGAGGACTTCCCCATTGGGCACTGTACTGCCAGCTATAAAATGCTAAGTATATTTTTACTGAGATGATCAATTTTTTTCCTCAAATTTTCATTTCTATGGACACCTTAAGTTTGGCATGATAGTAATGTAATACACCAAATGTCCCATGAGAAGGTTAAAATAGCAAGCTGCTTCCTTCGGAAAGAGCAAGTGTGAAGAGAGAGTACAGGTGCCATGCGGACTGGAAGGGTCAGGCTCCCAGGATCCCAACGCTACCACCAAACACTGCAAAAATGGTGGAGCATCAGAAGGAGAAGCGCAGCCGGGGGTGGGGGGTCTTTGCGTCTCAGAGCTGTGCAGAGGAAGGGGAGCTAGACAAGGAGCCTGGGCTGCTTAGCGTTTTTGCTGCTGTGATCAAACCTGAGAAAAGGACTTAACAAGGTTTTACTTTAGCTCCTGGTTTTGGATGTTGACATCTTTGCCCCTAAGCTATGAAGCAGCAGAATAAAAATGACATAGAAGGGACCATGTGGTCACAAAAAAGCTGCTTGCTGCATGGTACTGGAAAGCAGCAAGGAACCAAAGGCAGGAAGAGGCTGAGAACAAGGTGTCCGCTTCTCAGGCAAACCCTTCAGCGACCTGTTTCCTCCAACTACGCTCTGCTCACCTTCCACCAACTAGCAAGGCAGCACCACCATCTTGGGGCCCAAGTCACTAAGAGCCGGTGGGAGGTATTTCCTATTCAGTATAGTATAGTCTATACTCAACTGGAGGAAGTGGGTGATGCCTGGTGTGTGAGGAAAAGAAAACTTAGAGATGAAGAGGTTCCTCCTGTCAGGCACAGTGGTCTGGAGAAAAGACATGGGTGCAGCAGAGAACTCATGAGTATCTTAAGACTCAGGAAATGATGAGACAAAGCCCGTGATGGTGAAAAGGAGCTCAGGCAGAAGTGGGGGTGCAGGGAAGCGGAGGCCTACACTGCCAAGAAACTTGGGAAGGGAGGAGAGAGGAATACAGAGTGGGCCCAGAGGCTCCTGAGTGAGAACTGATCTGAAAACCTTCCCCTGAGGACTAGCTTCTATGGTACCCCAATGTGCTATGTAAGCCTCCAAAGGAAGGAAGCAACCAACAGTCCTACCCAGTTATGGTATCTCCATCATATCAATGACCACGATGGCACAATTATACCTTGGCAGGAACCAACAGCTCTCTAATTGAATTTAAGAGCCATTATATAAGAGGGAAATTATGTCTGGTAATGGGAACCTAGCTAGTACAGTCATGGACCTTGGGTTAACCTACAACCACCACTTTACTAAGCTAGCATAATCTCTGTATTCTAAATATTCTTCCTTATATCCACAGAGAAGTGTAGTCTTCACCCCCATGAAGGAAGAGGTGATTACAGCAAACCACAACCAGTCAAAACACAGAGTCATGAAGCCCAACCCCAGTAGATACATCAACAAAACATCCCCTTGCCTAAAACTCAGGAATCCTTGTGGGAAAAGGCAGAATCTGCTGTGATGTTGTATCTCCTTGGAATCTCAGAAGCTATGCCCATAAAGGCTCACCAACATGTCCGCCTAAATAGGAGCTAAACAGGAACAATAGATGTGCTAAAGCAGACAGGGAGATACCACCAGCCCTCAACCCTAGATACAATAACAAGCAACTGAGGAAAGCTGAAACCTGCTGTCTTGTGTGTGGGAGGTCACACTCCACCTTCCCCACAGTAACCATGGCAAACAGAGCCACAATGTCGCCACTGTGGAACCCTTGCTCTGTCATGCTTTCCACAGACCCACTCACCCAAAAACTTGTCTTCCTGAGAAAGTATTTGCATGTGCATGTGCGTGCCTGTTTCCAAGCCAGAGGGCAAATTAGGGTGCTGTTCCTCAGATGTCATCTACCTTGTTCTTGAACATGGCCTGGAACCTGCTGAGCGGGCTTAGGTCGGTTTGGCCAAAGAGTCTCAAGAGTCTCTGTCTCTGCCTCCCCAGCACTGGGACTTCAAGCGCATGGACGATGCATGCTCTTTTAGGTGGGTTCCGGGGGTTGAATTCTGATCCTCATGCTTGCAGACAAACACTTTACCAACTGAGCTATCTCCCCACATTTCAAGCCCCTGGCGGGGGGATCATGACTTTCTCCTTTGAATACTAGCACATTTGTACTGATCCCTACCTACCCTTCTCCATGTCTTTCCTTTTCATGCATCATTTCTAAAGTTGTTGCAGGATGGAATGTTTCCAACTCCACTGCTCCTGTGGGGACAGATTTTTCATATGACAGTTTACCCAAAGTTAAATCTAGAGTATAGCAGAAAATTCAAATGCAAAAGAATGCAGGAGTGCTTCTATTCCCTAATTTCCTGTTCAGTGGTTAGGGGCACTGTTGTAAAGAGGGGTCCACATGTTGGTTCCTGGCTGCTTAGTCCTGAAATAATCTCACAAAAACTGTATTAATTAAATCACTGCTTTGGCCGTTAGCTCTAGCTTCTTATTGACTAACTCTTACATATTAATTTAACCCATTTCTATTAATCTGTGTATTGCCACATGGCTGTGACTTACCAGGTAAAGTTCCTTCTGGCTCCAGTGGAGCTATGCGGCTTCTCTCTGACTCAGCCCTTCTTTCTCCCAGCATTCAGTTTAGTTTCCCCTGCCTACCTCTATTCTTTTGTCCCATCAGGCCAAGCCAGTTTTCTTTATTAATTAACCAATCATATTCACAGCATACANCCTTCTTTCTCCCAGCATTCAGTTTAGTTTCCCCTGCCTACCTCTATTCTTTTGTCCCATCAGGCCAAGCCAGTTTTCTTTATTAATTAACCAATCATATTCACAGCATACAAAGGGGAATCCCACATGAGCGCACAAAGGCTTGAGAGAGTGTGGAGATCCTGAAAAGAGGTATGGTTTCCCTTATTTAAGTTTAGCATTCTGATGTGAGATGTCCTTCTGTCTATGTATTGCTTTTATTAGTTAATGAATAAAGAAACTGCTTTGAGCCTACAGCAGAGCAGGGCAGAACAGAGCTAGGTGGTTAAGCCTGTAGTCATGTTAGTTAGATTTTTCTAGATGTATAGAGAAATACTTCACTTAGATAAGTATTCTTCAAATCTTTCAGAGACATTCAGAATATGGCATTTAAAGTGTTTTAATAACTTAGGACTTTTCATGACAATGAGACACGTGCTCCTGGCAGCACCAAGCTACTTCAAGAGGATGATGGGCATCGAAGAGGCTCCTTATGGAGTTTGATAGCCATTTGGGCAAGAAACTGCTCTTGCCTGG
>LOEQ01006874.1:41413-62275 GCA_001685075.1 Bramus lutescens | reverse complement strand
CCTAGTGTATATAGTTTTGTATTGGGTTTGGAACTCTCTTATTTAAACAAAATGTGAAGGTGCTGTGGGAGCACATTCTGCTCCTCCAGCCAATAGCCTTTAAGATACCAGCCAACTTGGGTGTGGTCTCTGATACTCAAAAAGTAGTTGTAAAGTGTGTGCCCACTCTCTGGCTCCTGGCTCCCGCTTCTGGCTATTAGATTCTGTTCCTGTTCCACACAGAAGACTTTTATCTAGGACAGAGATCTGTAAGTTTTCCTTTAAATAAAAAATCCTTTTAATATTCATAATTCTGAACTGGTATTGGATTGTTTTGTGACTTCCATCTTCAATGTGCCAAGCAAGAACAGAGCACAAGTCTTTCAAGTCTTTCTAAGCAGATGTGCCTGACATTATTGCTTTTGTATAAAAATTGTTTACAATATGGAGCTTATTAGAACACCAAACTACAGTCTCTACTCAGCCTGCTACAAAATAAAGCTTTTCATTTGCTACTAATATTTGTGACTTTAAGTGGCCTTGTACAAATACATTTATGGTATATTATATTGCTTAGGCATATCTTCTGTTCTATACAGAACATTTCATTTTGACTTTAAAAATTGCAAGTCATATAATTTATATGAAATTCCTTAATGTAGAAACTTTTTACTTCCACACTCAACTTTGGCAATATTAAAGTAATTAAAATACTTTAAATGCCATATTCTGAATATCTCTGAAAGATTTGAAGAATACCTATCTAACTGAAATATATCTCTACACTTCTAGAAAATCTAACTAACATGACCACAAGCTTAACTATTACAGATGAGTATCTATTAACTTATATCTCTTAATTATACATTACATTTTCAAATGAACTACACAATCATAATATCTTAATCAAGAGCAGAAATATACATATAACAAAATTGACCTTAAATTTGTATCAATAGAGCATGATCCATATGAATGCATAGTATCCATCTCTATAGCATATCCCCCTTTAAATGTAAAGAAATATTCATAGGCAATATTTGGGAATATGGTCAAAGTTATCTCCAAACTGCTTCCTGCTGTCCATTGGGTGAAGTAATTTTTTGAGGTATTTTTAGGTAACCTTTCAGGGGGCCTTGGTCCAGGAGATCATATTGGTCTGGAAGCAATCCACAGGTGCTTATCTTCTGTGGAAACAAAAGAAGAACCTCTTCCCAAACCACATATCTTTAGACTCAAATTTTGAAATCAAGATACCTTTATGTTGGTTTAACTTACCAGTCCATACAATGAAATGTCTCTCTGTACTTAGCTCATTTATCATTCAAAGATAACACAATAATATACATAATCCAAACTCTCTGTGAATTTTCCACTTTTACATGGCTATTTTTCTTTACTTCTTTTAATCTATGACTATCTGTATTCTGTCTCTTTAAAGACTTTACCCTTTTTTTAAAAAAAAAAGGCATTAACTTTAGTTTATAACTCTCTATACTCTTTTTCTTCTCTTTCAGGCCTATGTACATTTATCCAACACTGTGGATTTTTCTTTATTACATATCTTTAATTCTTTACTGTCCAGAAGTTATTTTTAAAATGCTAAGTCCTTCTTAAAAACTTAAGCTGGAACTTTACCTGGTAAGCCAGTCTCATGGCAATACACAGATTAGTAGAGATGGGTTAATTTAAAGATTTGAGTTATCCAGAAATATGCTTAAGCTATTGGCCAAACAGTATTGCAAATAGTATGGTTTCTGTATGATTATTTCATTTCTGGGCAGCCAGGACAAACAAGCAGCCTCCTATAACAGCATTCAATGCATGAGCTTTATTTATCCATAGCAACTCTCACACACCCTGAATCTGCCAGGGGCCTGGGCACCCTTTGAGTCTGAGTCAGTGGATAGACTTCCTAAAGCTGAGGTCACTGGGTGGCAGTGCTCACATGTCAACAGATGCAGACAAAGGGAAATTCTCAAAGACTGAACAATAACCCCTACTTGCTGAAACATGGAATGAAAAGTTATATTAAAATCCAAACTATTTGGCTTAGTTTACCAGTTTGGTTACAGGCTTTCAGAAACTCAGCTCAGCTCATCAAAACAAAACCCACAATCAGCAGTAAATGCATTGTATCTGTGGCTATAAATGCAACAATTAAAGCTGGAGCTTGCCCAGCCAGAAGTTAAGCTAAGTTAAGGCTGGTCACTGTGGGATCTGGTACAACAGTTCTGGGTGTAGTGATGTTTGTTGTACATAGTTTTTCTTATATAAGTTATAGACTTTTCCTTTTTTATTTTAGACAAAAAGAGGAAATGTAGTCATATTTTATTTGCATTTTAATAAATAAAACTTGACTGAAGTTCAGAGGATAAAACAGCCACAGTGATCAGCCTTACAGATCATAGAAACCAGACCATAGAAACCAGGCAGTAGTGGTGCATACCCTTAATCCCAAAACTAGAGAGGATTATAAAATGGGAGGAAACACCAGTCTCATTCTGAGATTCTTGGAGGCAGGATGGCCATTTTGGACTGAGGTAGAGGTAAGAGCCAGTGTGGCTCTTATACTCAAAACAGCTGGCTGTTTTGCTTTTCTGATCTTCAGGTTAGTTTTATTTATTAAAATACAAATGAAACAGCACTATATCCAGGTATCCAAAAGCTTATGCTAATTAGACCTATTCAAAGTGTGAGCANTAGACATTTTACTTTCCAAAGTTAACTATGATTGATGTAGTCTGACTGTTCATGTTTATTTGCCAAACATAAAACCTAGTGATCAGCATTATCCATATTATCTCAATTCAGTGATATGGCAGGAGTTTCCATGAAAATCTATATGTTTCTTAATCAGTTACATGATGCCCTGGTGTACTTTTCGTTGCTGGGAGAAAACACTCACCATGAACAACATGGGTAGAAAACAGTTGATTTCAACATACAGATTACAGCCCATTATTGAAAGGAGCAGAGCAGAAGCTCAAGGCAGGAACGTAGAGACAGGAACCGAAGAAAGACCCCTGAGGAACACTGCTGACTGGCTTGCTCCCATGGATATTTCAGCTTACATTCTATACAACCCAGGACTGTAGGCAGAGACTACTTATTCGTTTCCCAGCCACCTGGATGCGAATAATGCAGAGGAGCTAGGTTAATTACAATATTGTTTGGTCAATAGCTTAGGCGTATTTCTAGCTAACTCTTACATCTTAAATTAACCCATTGCTATTACTCTATGAATCACCACGAGGCTGTGGTCTACTGGTAAGGTTCTGGCTGGCATCTGGCATTTTTCTCCTTTGGCAGCTACATGGCATCTCCCTGACTCCACCTACTTTCTCTCTATATCTCTGTTCAAATTTTCTACCTGGCTTTACTTTACTAAGCCATTGGCTGAAACAGTTTTTTAATAACCAATGGTAATAAAACATATTCATAGCATACAGAGGGGAATCCCACATCATCTCCCCTTTTCTGTCTAAGTAAAAAGGAAAGTTTTAATTTTAACATAGTAAAATTTCATATAACAAAACAGGTATCAAGCAAGAATAACAGTTACAATATTTATATTTAATTTATTTTTAGTTACTTAAATAATATATCCTTCTGCAGTTTTTGATGGAGTTGAAGACAGATAATTATAGTTATAGTTTTCTCTAATTATGCTAAAAAATGACTTTAAAAATGGCAACAACATGAGGCAACTAAATCCACATAAAACCTGAGAGAGTTTAAAAAGAAATTCTAGACACAAAAGAACAGAGTTAAGCATGACTTTTTGGTAGCTGTATTTTTTTTTCAGATTTTATGGTTGCTAGAAGCAAGCTGAGGCACAATTCCTTTCAGAGAAGGCTTCCTGACTCAGCAGTAGCAGCCCAAACTGCATGGCTCCTTTAAGAAGGCTTCCTGGTTCGTGCTAGTTACAGGAACAGCTCTGGTTCTTTCAAGAGAACAAGCATCTGAATGGGTTTGTGAGCAGAATGCTATAGGTTGATTATGGCAAAGTGGACCCACTGTGTCCCTGGAGCTGAGAAACAGAGCATGGCTGATAGAGCTGGCAATAAACATCCCTCTGCCATGTTGGACTAGGCAGAGCCAAAAGGCAAAGCAGCTTCAGTCCTAGCCATGCCTGCTTAACATGAAAAAAAAAAGGTGCTCCTGGTCAGAAAATGATTACAGATATGCAAGAAAAACAGATTAAGATTTTTTTTTAAAAAAGACCTCTAAATGGGCCACAGTGTTAAATAAATGTACATAGGCTTGGGAGAGAAGAGAAAAAGAGTATAGGTAGTTATTTTAAAAAGTAAAGTCTTTAAGGAGACAGAATACAAACAGTCACAGATTAAAGGAGTAAAAATAATAAGTCATGTAAGATGGAAAATACAGAGAGTCTGGATTATGTATACTATTATGCTTTCTTTGAATTTTTGGACTGTGAATGGTTTTATTTGAATTTAGTTGACCACGTTGGAGCACCATTTGTATGAAGAGGGCCCACTTGTTTATCCCAGCCTCCCTGCTAGCTTAGCCCTGAAATAACCACATAGAAAATGTATTAATTAAATCACTGCTTGGCCCATTAGCTCTAACTTCTTATTGGCTAACTCTTACATATTAGGTTAACCCATTTCTATTAATTTGTATATCACCATGAGTTCATGGCCTACCAGCAAAGTCTCAGCACATCTATCTCCAGCAGCAGGTCCGTGGCATCTCCCTGACTCTGTTTTCTTCCCCCTAGAATTCAGTTCTGTCTTCTCTGCCTACCTAAGTTCTATCCTATCAGGCCAAGGCAGTTTCTTTATTCATTAACCAAAACAAGCAACGTACAGAGGGGATTCCCATATCATCCAAGAGCAACATGTGACTGACACTCATACACATGACACATTTCATAAGGAAATTTGAAACCCCAAAATGAAGTAATATGACAAGGTTGGAAGGTTAACAAATGCCATTTATAAATTTTTCCTTGAATGAGACAGTATGTATTATTGAATGGAAAATACTTATATAATATACTTTAAAATCACCAAGGAAGGAAGACACCTTGATGTTGTCAACATCTCTGGCCTCAACAAATGCCTGTGTGGTTAAGTGCACTGCATGCAGGTATAACATACACATACACGTATGGACAGGGAGAGAAAGGGAGGCAGAGATGGAGAGTAATCTTGTATCTTGTGTCTTTCCTTGTTGGTTAGAACTACCTAGAACTGGAGTGTGTTTTTGAAAGCTTCTGAGCACATGTACTCAACCTGGGGCTTCCATTCCGCTAGTCTGCCTGGCTAGTGAGCCCCTGAGATCTACCTGGCTCTGTCCCTCGGTTCTGGGGTTACAGGCATGTCTTGCCATGTTGACTTTTTACATGATTTCTGAAGATCCCAACTAATTTTGCACACTGAGCCATCTCCCTAACCCCTGTGTGCTCTTTTAATGTTTATTAGAACCAGGCTTTTAGAACCAGGTCAACAGAGCTGCCACTTAGGACTGAATCTCCCTTATGTATTTCTAATTGTTTTCTGGGGGTAGAAATGGGAAAATTACAGAGAGGGGAAGACAGAACAAGTGTTCTCGTCTTTGATCAGAAGTAAAACTTTATCCAACAAGGAAAGAAACACAGTTAACTGTCCCTTCTCTGTTCCATACCCATTACTGCTCTGGAGAAAACCCTTCAAACAACACAGAGCTGAGATCAGTAGGCTCTCACCCAACCACAGGCTCTGTCACTTTAGGGATGGTGGCTGTCACCATATACGGGAAGAGGAAACATTGGTGTTCATTGATACAGCTCCCCTCCTCCATCCTTTTCCTGATTCAACACCCTAAGTAATCAAGCTCTATACAGAAATCGGCAGATAGCTTTTTCCATCTGCTCAAGCCACCGTAACATGGCATCCTTACATACCAAAAGAGGGCTAGCATTATAATGGGCCTGCAAATTCTTTATCATGCCTCAGGTTTATGTTAAAAGGTAGAATTCTTTGTTCTATACCTTAAAATAACAAAGCAATACCATCTTCTCTGTTAAACAGAAAAGCTTAGACTAACAAAACTATAAATGTAGAATGAAAGAGTCTTTAACACCTCTGAGAACATACTACTATTGCGATTGTCATAGAAACACAAATCAGTATCAGGAGCCACTGCTTACTCAAGAGGATCTTCACAGTGAGAACTCCTGGAGCAGTGGTTCTTAGTCTGGGGGCCATGACCCTTTGGGGATCAAACAACCTTTTCACGGCGATCATGTATCAGATATTCCTACATATTTGTAGATATTTACATTATGATTCATAACAATAGCAAAATTACAGTTATGAAGTAGCAATGAAAATAATTTTATGGTTGGGGTCACCACAACATGAGGAACTGTACTAAAGGGTTGTGCATTAGGAAGGTTGAGACCACCGCCCTAGAGTAGCCCCAGGCTAGGGATTGGCTCTTCTCCACCAATCTGTGTTTGCTGAAGCCACTTCTGTGACATCCAGGTGTATGCGTTTGTCTGTAGACCCCTAGCAAGGCTCACTTTCTCCTTCATTGAATTTCTGCACCCATGGATTATTTCTTTCCCAACAGAGTAATTTTATACCACTAGTGGTGCTGGCAACACTATATTAAAAGACATATTTATGTCAACACCCACAGATCAACTATCAGATGTTGCTATTAACATTGGCATCAAAATCATTAAGAAGTTTCCATCATGTAAATTAATTATAAGAATTGTATTGGCACGAATACATAATGACATTATTCATGCAAATAATTAAAAATATGCCTCCTGAAAACAAATTACAATAATGGAATAAAATGTCATTATTGCAGCTCTTTCATGATCCATTAGACTTGCCTTGGGGCACACAGGGCTTCCAGATTGTCACAGAGAAGGGACAGAATGTGAGTACCTGTTTGGAGTCTGGGGACATGCGGCGGTAGGCAGGGCACAGGGACACCAGGCATGCCCTCTATGCCTCTTCTCTACAATCATCTCCACAATTACTGTTGAAGGGAAGGGGTTATTTTGTTGTTGTTGTTGCCGGTCTAAAGTCTCAAGGAACTCTCACATAAAAAGTTTGCAGGAAAAAAAATGAACGCTCACAAGCCTCTCATAGCCGCCACCCCCACAAAAGCAACCACTGCCCATCAGTAAGAAGAGCCTGACTGGGGCTACACGGGTGTCTGCAAATGTCCCCTGAGGAATCACGATAAAGATGGAATTTAGGTTCTGGGGGGGGGCATATTTAATCCTGTCAAACAAACATGGGTAACAGTGTGTAACTGAGAATGCTTAGTTCAGTGCTAGTGGCAGGCTTTCCGTCCTGTGGACATGGAGCAGGACAGGCAAGTGACACCAAGCAGGTCAGGCCCATCACGTGAATCTCTCCCTCACAGTCAGGTCCTCTCATGGAGGCTTTGTCTGCAAATCTGTAGGATCCCAAGTTCTCTTAGCACCTAGAAGAACACACCCAAAGCTCCCAAGTTCAGCTAAATTGTACGGAGATGGAAAATAGATTCATCACCAGCATTAAAGTCTGCGATGGTTGATGGACCAAAAGGAAGCTGAGGGAGTCAGTGGTCAAGAAGGCTGCTGTTCTTGTGCACTAGGAACAGGAGGGCTATGTCTAGATGGTGTTTGCTGCATGGGGAATCACAGCGTCCACCTCAGCTCCAATGTCCAGTCCCATGTCTGCCTGTCCAGTTCCCTTACCTTTAACCCGTGATGAGATGATGTCTCCTGGCAGTTTGTTTATATGTAGCATATTGCAAGCATTTTGTTTGAAATGGTGAGAATTTTCAAAAAGTCTTTCACCAGTATTTCAATTTATAAATAGTATGTTTAAAAAGAAGCAAGCCTATTATATAAGAACAATTCAGATGAGGGCCTTTCATTCTTTCTGCGATGAGTCCTTGCCTATCATGCACAAGACCCTGGTTCCATAATTAACCCCTAAAATTAATTAATGAGTTTCAGCAGACAATGGTACCCATTAGGAAATGCCTTGTACATTTTAACCTTTAAAATCCTCATCTGTAAGCCCACAGCTGAAATTTGTCTTGTTAGCCAACCAGCCTGTCTATCGTTGAGAGACTGACTGTTGGTTATGTCCTTGAATGGAATCATCAGAGGTTGTGAATGGCTGTATCCCCAAATGTAAAGAAATAAAAGATTGGTGGGGCACAGTGATAAGCATCCTGAATCCATGATTTCTGGAAACTGAAGCAGAAAAATGACACAGTTGAGACCAACCTGATCTACATAGGAAGTATGAGGCCAGCCTTATCTACAGAGTGACTTTGAGGCCAGCCTTATCTACATGGTGAGTTTGAGGCCAGCCTTATCTACATAGTAAGTATGAGGCCACTCTTATCTACATAGTGACTTTGAGGCCAGCCTTATCTACATAGTGAGTTTGAGGCCAGCCTGATCTACACAGTGAGTTTGAGGCCAGCCTGAGCTGCAGAATGAGAATCTGTCTGAAAAAGAGCAACAAGAAAAACAGAAAGGAAAGATGAAATTGTTCTCATAACTAAAGATACCCTCTTCCTTCCCCTCAGGAGCACACACGTTTCAGCAAGAAAATTCTGGAGCACTGGCAGAACTAGAGTAGTTGGTGGCTTGCTTACTTTGCAAAAAATATTTTGCCTCTAGAACAGATCTCCAATCAAGAATTAATATATATCAAAATTTCTGTGAAAAGAATGGATATTCCTTCTAAAATATGAATTTTCCCTTCTACATATAACACTAACTGGATTTAAACAAACTAGTCATCAGACTAGAAATTCTATGAACAAAAGAGCCATGTGCTTCCTTCCATTCCCCTCCTCGTGTGCAGAATTCCAGTCTGAGAAACAAATGAGGAAAACCTAAAGGCCTTAGCATTGTGTCCTGCCCCAGTGGAAGCCATAGGAATAGTAACCCTGATTTCTGAGGGTGAGGGTCAGAGTCTCCCGGTACAGAATGTGAAATCCCTCCACCTGCTTCCAGTCTTGCCTCCTGTCTGCCTGTCACCCCAAGAGTTTGGTGATAACTACAGAAAAGAGGACAGGGACCACTGGTGACCACCACACAAGAAGATGATGGGTAAAGAAACTAGAGGAAATAGCCCAGCTGGGAACTCATCTTGCCAGACTTTGGGTGGAAGGCCACAAGGAACCCAGTCCCATCCCGGGCTTGGACCAGGGACAGAGACAACCAGGACACTGATCTGCCTCCTGTTTTGACAGTCACAGATACAGAAATGAGGTGGTTTGGGGTTTCTAAAGGTCCACAGGAAGGTCTGATGCCAATTCCAGATTCCACTGGGCCTGGAATCTGGGTGGCCGTCCTGTAATTAGCTGAGCCTTTAAGCAGCAAAGCCCAAACAGCAGGCTTTGGGGCCTGCTCTGAGCTCAATTAGAGCTCAAACAGAGGAACAAAAGATAAGTTTGTGTCTATGTGACCAAGAAGTACAGGCCAGCTCACTGGCTGACCTTGGCCATTTTCCTGAAAATGGAACGGGATCTGCTTGGTTGCCTACTAATTGGCACATCATCACCAAAAGCTGTTCCCTGGGATGTAATGCCCCAGAGAAGTAGAGTACCAGACTGCACAGTCCTCCTGGCCTCCCGACCACTCTGCCCCTTGTGATCCCAGTACCTGTTCCCCAAATCCAGTAACCCATGCTCACACTGGCCCTGACTGAGAGCACTTGAGACATCATCTCCTTCTTCCAAGAGTGTAATTAATGCTGGACGGAGGAGCCGAGGAAGATGCTTTCTTCAGGGTGCCAAATCCCCTTGATAAAAAATAGTTTGAGAGCTAAGAGATAACCAAGTCCCTATTAGCAGAATTAGTAAGCCTCATCCCTGCTCTGACTTGCTCCTGGACTCATAACTGCTTGACAGACTTTATAAAAATGAGATTAGTAAGTTAGACACAGTTTCTCCTTCAAAATAGGAACTGTTTGATGGTGATAGCAGACCCTCCATCCAATCCAGCTCAATCCGTCCTCTGTACAGTGGATCCTTCCAGTTTATTCTTAGCCTTTTAATCTAGACACACAGTCCTAAAATTTGGTGATTTCATAACTAACCTGCTGTAAACTCCTCCCCTGACCTCTGTTGACCTCCACTATTTACCTAAAACTCTCTGTAGACCACCGAAGTCCCCTTCAGTCTTCTGACAGGGCAGGTGACATCTACCATGGAATAACCTTCTGATGTTTCTTCAGTGCTTACTCTAAGACTTCCACACACACCCCTACTACTAAAAATGAAAACCACAAGTTGTCAATATGTTTTGCATGAGGAAGGATCTCCAGGTATGAGATATTAGTAGGCCTGTCACACTATAAAACAGAAAGGTGCTAGAGTTCTATAAGGGACACAATTGATATAGTTGGGAGTGACTGAATTTGCATTACAGGAATTTATACTCCATCATTAAGTGTTATTGGGATCTGAGAGTAGAGAAGGGCAAGGTCTCATGTTAGAGATTTAATATTGATGACACCACCAAAATATTTTTTTAATCCAGGACTATGACTACAGGTGGCTTATTAGAATAGTCACACTGTGATTGGACAATTTGTATTTGGACAGGGGCTATAACAGGAAGACCAACTTTTGCAAGACACCACTTCAGTAACAGTAATGTCTGCAGAGCCACTGGCCTCTGTGATGTCTGTGTAAGAGATGAAAGGACTTACTGGTGTACATGCACAAACATTCATGTGCAAACACGTGTGTGTGTGTGTGCGCGCGCATGTGCAAAGGACCGATAAAGCCCAGAATCATTCCTCTGAGAAAACAATGGGTCATGGATTAGAACACTTAGCTGCAGTAAATTCTAGCAGCTTACTGCCAGTTTTTGAAGGGAATCTAGTTAGAATTAATCCAGTGATGGAGACAAGGTCTAAGCTCAGTTATCACAGCACCGTGGCGTATGATGATCCTGTTACGTACTGTGTGATCGTTGGTCACTCTACTGTCACTTGAAGATTTCCACACTGATGGGTAAAGCTCTGATCCCTGGGTACAACCTCCCTTGAAGCCTGGTCCTACCTAACTGATTTCATTGCTTCTTGTCTCATGTTCAGATTTTCTATTTGGCCTACCTGACCTGACTTTCTCCAGATGCATCTGGTACCACAGGTTTGCCTGAGTCATTTCACATCCCCCGGTATCCCCTCACCCCATCCTCAAATTCTCTAACGATCCCTCCTCCACAAATACCCTCTAATAGCTAATGCTCGTGACGGACGGCAACCTCTCAAAGCAGGAGCCAAAATGAACCTTCTTTCATTCAATTTTTGTCAGGTATTTATGGCACATTGCCAAGAAAGTGACTATTAATGATATACACCTTTGATATAGGTTGGATCTTGAACTTCCCGAAGGACCTTATGTTGGAGGTTGGATAACAGAGCTGATGCCAATGGGAGAGGACTGAGCCTTTAGAAGGTGGAAACTAGCAGGAAGTTTGGTTGCTAGGGGATGCCCTAGATGGATATTATGGGACCTGGGTCCCTTTCTTTTTAACCTCTTTCTTGATATGAGGGGAGGGGCATCCCAAACCCCTCCCCCAACACACATCTCAGGCTGCCACCATACAGTGCTCACCACAAGGCCTAAAGAGAACCAGGCTAAGTGATCACAGGCCTGAAACCTCCAGAATGTTGAGCCAAAATAAACCCTCTGTTCTTATCGTCCTATAAATCTTCTCTGCTTACCTCACTCATTTTGTCACAGAGACAGGAAGTGACTAACACACTTCCTGCTCTGGGGTGGATAAACAGCAGTGTCTACTTCACACAGACACTCTGCTGGGTCAAGGTAACAATGGGTACCATTGATGGTGAAAATCAATCACAATAACGTCTACTTCAATTCCTCTAGTAACCAAACGCGACTCTACTCTCTTAGTACCGTGTTTTCTGTTCATTCTCTTTTCCGTTTCCTGGAGTCTCCCCAGGGTGGACGTGTGACTCTATTGGCTCCTGCCTGGCATTGCTATCAGGCTACTCTGCATCTCGGTTGGAGTCTTCCCAAAAGTTTGAGTTCCCACAAGGAGCAGAGTCTGAGCTCCTTACCGCCTCACAGACAAGACTGGTACTCCATGAACATCTATTAAGTTGTTTAAAGAGAGAAAGGGAGACAGAATAAATAAATAATTTTAGAGACACCGGTCTTGCACATTTTACAGGAAGAAAACACTGCTGGGTAAATAAGGCATGTCCCTCGTGGTTGAAGGAGAAGGCGAATAAACTGCACCACAAGAAGAGCGTGGCATTATTTATTTTCATGTAGCATCTTTTATTCAAAGCACCGGCAGACGTTTACCTCGAGGAGTTAACTGCACCAAGGGCATATGGCTCAATGAGGTGCTGCAGTCACATTTTATAATGGAGGGGAGGCTCTCCCGAGATGTCTTCTTACCAGACAGAGACCCAGCAAATGAGCAGCAGATAAGAAAGCAGTGGTGCGGGAAATTCACAGCATAAAACAAGCTGCAGAGTTTAGTCGGACAGCACGATCAATGCAGCGATGAAGAGAACTTCTTGTACCTCTGTTCCAGCATGAAGCCAGGGTGACACGGGGATCCATGCTGCGCCTGGATGAGGCGAGCTCAGCCAGCCAGGGCTCCCCACATGAACTCTTCATCTCTGGGACACCAGGGAGTGAGCATGGTTTTAAGTGGTGTTGATATTGAGACAAAGAGTAGCTCATTCTGGGCGACATCTACACATGTCACCTACAGAAGACAATTTGAGCTGCCTTTGTTGGACTTTGGAAGGCTGAGGCGAAAACTATTCTCAGCTCCCACCACTGAAAGCAGTCATTATGATTATTTTCCTAACTTTCCAAGTCCTCTCCTCCTGGAAATACTAGTCAGTTAAACCACCGGAAGCCAGGGAGATAGAAAAACACAGACCTTTTCTGAATATTTGTTGACAGTAGAGAGAGATTTATGCATGAGATGCAAATGACTGTGTGTTATTTACACATCTGAGAAAAAAACAAATCTTGAATGTAAATGTTTAGAGGGCATATTATTTTTAAATACCAGCATAGCAAGAATTATTAGAACATTTAGAACTCCCAGTTTGTTCAGGAGATTTTCAAACAAGTAGTTTTTTTAAAGGAATTTTATCAGAGTTACAGAAACTATGGCAAATAAAAAAATGTTATGTTTAGTTTCTAAGTATTAAAAGTCTGTCAGGTTTTACATCCATAAATCCTTCAGAAAAAAAAAGTTAAGTTCAGTTGATCATAGAATTGGCCCACTTCCTACAAAATCTTTGTTATTGATTATGCATCAAATAACACGTTTACCTACTTATTTATCAAGCCCCCCACTGTGTCCACAAGAGTTCAGGTGAGTAGAACATCTTGTTATTTAGACAGCTTGATCTGATTCCTTTTATAGAAAGAACTTTTTTTAAAAGTGAAACATCATGAAAAGGGGCAATCCACTGATCTCATTCGCTCACCCATTCATCCATCAATACCAGAAATTCTGCTAAAAACCAACAGTCAGGGAGTGGAGTGCAGCCAGGGGCCACTTGCAAACGATAAAATCAGTTTATCACGTACTGGGCATCCGTCTCTGCTCCAGGTGTTTGCATGGATGGTCTTGTTTCTCACTCACAAGAACCAGGTGAGCTCAGGTGAGGAAACTGAGGCTGTCCCAGTCAGGAGGAGTTCCAGGACTGCACAGCTGGACAGCATAGAGCCCAGAGTTGGCTCACACACTGATCCATGCTGACACACCTTTAGCTAACACCCAAAGGCTGCCTCCAAATGCTCAACAGTGCCAGGAGACGGACATGACCTGCTAGATCCCAAGAAACCCCTCACAACACAAGAGTGGCCAGACACCATATCCCGTATATTGTACATTAAGGATCAGCATCCTAACTCTGAAAATCTAAAGTCCATGATGCCCCCAAATCTGACACTTTTTGAACATCCACATCATACCACAGTCAGGAAACCTCCACCCTGACGTCACGTGACAGGTCACTGTCTAAGCCCAGACTCGAGAACTCCATGGGATTTTGTGGTTGTGACTTGGCTCTGTCCCCAAGAAGCATGGTTTTAATCTGTTTTGCTCTAACCATGAGAGTGCTGAAGGTCCTTCTGTGTGCCCACCTGCCATCTCTCTAGCTTTTGTACCTGACACCCACTCACAGTCTTGCCCACATGTAAATGGGGCTGCTTGCTCATCACTGGACTTGGAGCACTTTTAAGATAGTCTAGGTATGAACGTTTTTTTCAGAAATGAGCCTTACAAGAAATTTCCACATATGTGTGTGTGGCTTGTCTCTTTTTCTCCTAACAGTGTCTCTTCGGAAGGTAATCATGGCGTTCATGGCGTTTGGTTTCATTTCTCATGTATTTCTGCCCATTGTCGCTTCATATTGGGTATTTTGAAAATTACTATTACTTATTGCTGTTGCTTTTACTGCTTGTTTGGATGAGAGGGAAAAGTCAGTCACCATTACTTTATCTGAGAAGGTATAATATTAAGATTACTAAAATGTACATTTCTTATAAGTATGGCTGAATTTCAGTAAATTTTTGCTGCCATGTATTTTTTTCTCTCCAAAGGTACATGCAGGACAACATCATTGTGTGGGAGTCTGAAAAATATTGGAGTTGAAAAGTGATTTTTATCACATTACACACACAAAAGTGATTTTTATCACATACACACAGACACACACACACACACACAAAGCACAACCAATGTTCTTTCTGAGCAGAAGGCTCCTCATTCTGGAAAAAGTGGGGCCTCTCAGTTCTATGGTATTGGTTGATTATCAATACTCAAGGATCCCCAAACTGGGCTCTACCCAACTGATAGCATCTAATTAGTTCATGGGGGTTTTTGACTTTAGCCATTCAACAAATGCAATAAAAAGATGCTGAGGACTAAGAAGTCTGAACACTTAAAAGATGAAAAAGTTTAGCTTGATAAATACAAAGGTTTGAGTAGATTTTCATCTTTACTTAGCTTTTTGTGGTGAAAATCTTAGACATCTTGTTCCGTGCATCATCTCTGGTCCAAAGGACAAAAGCATGAGGTTACTGGCTCAACTCCTGTTCCACTTATTCCAAAGAACTGGCCATATCCCCCTAATCACTGTCTCCAGACATCCCACGCCCTGGACACACCAGTCCACATATCAGCTCTTGTCTTGCCAAAGCATCTTCTAGTCAGCGGCCTAGCCCTCTCATCCAGCAGCCCCACAGGCCCCAGGGTCAATGACCTCTCAGCCTCTCCACTTCATTTCTATCTTTAGTGTGTGTGTGTGTGTGTGTGTGTGTGTGCGCGCGCGTGCATGTGTGTGTGTGAGAGACAGTCTACACAAAGGATGTATACTGGTGTGAATTAGCACCACCACGGCAAATTACTACACACCAGGGAGCTCAAAAGTATAAGAAGTGTCCTCTCGTAGTGCAAGAAGCCTGACATCTAAAGACCTGGGCAGGTCAGGGCCACCTCCTTCTAGGACAGGGAATTCCTTCCCTTGTGTAGCCTGCAGGTTTGGAGCATGGCCAGTCTTCCTTGGTACCCTTTGCTTTCAAAGCCTAGTTCCACTTGCTGCTTTTATTTTCATATTCACAAATACCTCCGGACCTCTTCTCCTAGGAGGACACCGGGAACTGGATTCAGGACCTGCTTTGACTCGAGGATCTCACCTCGAGATTCTTTACTTATTTGGCTCTGCAGAGATCCATTTCCAAATGAGTGGCCATACTCAGCTCCCTATAGTTAAGACTTCAATCTACCTGTCGGGGGTGCACAGTTCAGCCTACTACAGCCTCTTCTATAAAACTGCCAAGCGTGTTTCTAAGCTCCAGTCTTGACGTTCTCACCTGATGGTACAGTGAGATCTTCCAAGGGGTAATGCTCACTCTGAGGCCTTTGTAAATACACTGCCAAATACATGAGAGTTAGTCACGCATCTGGATATTGATGGGTCCTTGGTTTGAGTTTGATTTTGGTAGGTGTGAATGATCCTGTGATCTCAGTCGCACACATACGGGGATTCCTGAAGACACCTTTGTTTGGGAGACACTTGAGTACTGTACATGTTGACAGAAGTTAGGCTGGGAGATGACTCATGGGCAAGGGTGCTTGCAGCAGTCATGGGGACCTGAGTTCATACCCCCCAGTCCCAGTGTGCATGCTGAACACAGTGACGCACCTGCAACTCCAGAGCTAGAAGGAGGTGGACATTAGAGGATTGTTGGGGCCCTCCAAAATGAGAGACCTTTGTCCTATGGCCTCTAAAGGTGGACATGTATATTCCTTACACACACACACACACACACACAGCACATATTCTCACATAAACATGTTATTAGACATTTATGGATGTTCTGAAGAAAAAAGAACATCTCATTGCTACTGCAAGTTTGTGGCAGTGCTATCCCAGATGGCTTTTCTGGTTTCCAGGGCCCTGGGTAGAGCAAGAGCTGTTCCTCCTCCACCTGTGGGAAGATCTAGCAGCTTTGCACCGTCATGTAGACAGTGAGGGGTTTACTGATCTGTGCCCTGACTTCTCCTGGCCGGTCTACGTACCATTCCCATGTAAATGTCCCTTATATTTTGAAAATTTTAGCTTTTCTCCTCCTTTTGAAATTGACCTCTGAGTTCCCTGGTATGAAATGGCTTTTCTCAATCATGTGATCTGTTAGTTGACTGTATTCCGTGGCAGCTTTACAGAACGCATCTTGCTCTTAAATATTCAAACAGGCTTATCATTTCTCTTGTGGTTTCTGGATTTATTACCATGCTTGCAAAAAGTACCATCCATAAGATTTATACAATTACTTCTCTAGCTTCCTCTACTTTTAAATCATCAACCCATTCAGTAACGTACACATCATGTGGAATGGAGCCCGATGCGATGTTACCCAGAGCAACAGCCAAGGATGCAGTGCTTTTTCTAGATAATGCATCATTTCTCCCTGAGTTTAAGTGTTGCTTTGTCACGCTCCCACAATGCTGTGGTCTCTACTGCCAGATTTCAGTATGTTTCCCGCGAGTTAGTCTCTCTCTAGCCCAGAACCATGCTGGTTTGACTTCAGTGGCTTTAGAATATGTTCTGGTAATTGGTCGAGCCAGCATCCCGCATCACATTCCTTGGGCAGCCATTCTTCAAAAGCATATTTCAAGGGGGGAGGGGCTTTTTTCCTTGAGTGTCATAGTTACACTTGTTAATCTGGGGCAATTGGCACTTTAATGGCATTTAATTTTATATAAAAAAGTTTTTCCATTTTGCGAAGATCTTGTTTCTTATCCTTGAGGTTTTTGTAATCTTGCACAAAGACTCTGTTTTCTGATTAGCTGAATTTGTAAATACTTTATGTTAATTGCCTTTACCGTTTAATGGAATGATTTTTTTATTTTAATTTCTAGCTAGTTACTATGAGCTAGAAAAAAGCTATTGATTGGTACATGTGTCACAGCTAATTACTTTACCAAATTCACTTACTAATTACAATAACTTTTAAAATTGGGGTATTTTGAATTTTATAGATATATACTCAAATCATCAGGAAAAGAATAATTCTGTCTCTTCTTTGCCAGCATTTTAATTATTATTTCCCTTTCTTATCTTTTGAAATATCAGATAATTGTGACAGTAATTACCTTTGTCTTGTTCAGTTTTAGCAGGAATGAGTTTAGCCTTTTACCATTTACAATAATGTCTTCTGGATTTGCTGTTTTATAATGAATTGTCTCTTACAAATTCAAATTATTTCTTCCTAATTCTGATTTGCTTGGATGTGTTATTTGGAAGATCTAAATTTTATGGAATGTCCTTGGAAAATGGTGAATTCTGTTGCCATGATTCTAAAATTCACTGCTTAAAAAAACTATGTGATTTGAAGGCTCTGCGGTTGGATACTAATGCTCCTGTTTCGCTCCAAATTTTTGCAGCCAGGGTGGATCCTGGTTTTGCTTCTTATCACCCTGAATCGTCTTCCACACGACTTCTGAGCTGCTTGCCTCTGCTGCAACCTCTTCCAAGGTCTTAGTCTCCCACCACTGGGTAGTTGATGACTGTGCCCATGGCTTCCCTTTGCCCTCTGACTTCAAATCTACCATGAAACCCAGCTACTGCGGGCTTCTGCAGAGCTGCCTCGGCACGCAGACAAGGCCGCTTTGTGCTTAGCTGACATCATGGTTATGAATGTGATAAGAAGAGAAACGCCTCAGAACCCTGCCACAGCAACGTGCTCAGGGGAAAGAGAAAAGACCCAGATCATTCGGCGGGGCCAAGGTTCTCTGCATGAAATGAGACTCTGAAGGCTCCGGGGAGATCTGGGAACCAGATCTGTGGGATGACCGGACACTGTGGGGTGAACACTGGTTTTGTAGCAGAAAAGGAATCCAACCCCTGTCCCCAACAGCAGCCACCATGGGAACGTGACGGTGACTGTTCTTTCTCCAAGTCCTTCAGCACATCCACAGCCCACCTGCTTGGAAGCAAGCCAACAGAATACCCAACCATCTGCACCCTGGCGGTGGGACAGATTGACCCTACCAAGATAGTGGGGATTTTGATGGGTTCCCCTCCTAAGCTTCCCCTCTGAGCAGCATTGACCCTTGGGCAAGACTGCTTAGATGGCATTGTGGGGCAGAACAAACATGCAGGACCGCCCTTTGAGAACATACTGTCCCGAGTTCTGAATCTGGAAGCCAACACAGTCCACCTTCCCTACTGCTCGGTTCCTGGACTGTGACTGTCTCAGGAAGGTTGCACACTGGGCTATGTTTGGTGAAACCTCCAGAGCTAACAAAAGACAGAATTGTGACTGAGCGAGGGGGTAAAGGTCTGGGTAAGGCCTAGACCCATTTCTAGAAGTGGGAGGTGAGGACAGTACCAGCCGTTGGCGTCTGTAACTCCTACTTTCTCCCTAGCAGAGCGTATGAACCCATGCACTCTCGGGGACCTCAGCCCACTCCTGAAGCAACCAGCAAGGTACAGCATCTTCTCAGCCCTGGGAAACCATGTAAGAAGCCCAGACCCCGTGGAACCAGTACTCTGTCTTGTCAGACCCAGAGACTAGGGAAGAGAACATTGGGAAGCTGTCTTGTACAAGGACTGTGTCTCAAGTCAAACCAGACAGAACACTAGGGAGGGGTCCTGTGTGTCAGAACTTTGTGTTTACTGAACCGCACATCATCTTACACACTTTCACTAAATGGGCAATGAAAAAACAAACAGAAAACAACACCTTCTCTACTCAAAGTGTGCAGACTCTTGCTGTTTGAACAAGAAATAAGCTAGTTTGCTTTAGTAATTTTTCAATTAAAAATTGTATCTATTGTATTTCATCATTATGTCAATGCATGTTTGAGAGTATACAGATGAAATAATTATTAGCAAAGAACTGAAAATGCCCCGTTATCCTGTAGCTCTGGGGACACTGTCATGACCACTGTGTGAGCACCTCTGCTGGTATTTCTCACCCCACATAGACTCAACTGTTTGTTTGTGAACTAACACAACATTCATGTACCACATTCTCTTCCCTCTCACTCAATAGTGAGCGAGAGGGAAATCCCAAACCAATTTCCACACCATAATTTTCTCTGTACAATTATTTCTAACCATCATTTATGGCATTTTAACTCATTTCCTAGTTTTTCTATTCCAATCTTTACTTTTTCATTTCATGCAAAATTAATTATTCTTGCAAATATATTTTGGGAGTTTGTTTGTTCTCAATATTTAGTGATTGGTAACTAACTCACTACTGGAGAACACAATAGACCACACTTGTAGAAAGCACGAGAAAGGAAGTCACCGGTGTTTGCGCCATGTAAACACTATCTCTGTTGGTACAGCACCCCTAGCTCATCAGAATGGTACCATTCCAAGAGTCATGGTAAAGGGCACTGTAACCCCATGTCCTCCGTTGGTTCCTTTGACCCTGTATGTGGCCACAGAATACTGGGTTTATTTATCCTTTCACACCTTGTGCCTTGGTGCCTCGTTTGCATCTCTATTCTTGAGTTTTGGGACCAGACATAAGAACTAAATTGCTTCATTTCCAGGAAAATAGATGGAACTAGACATCATCATGTTAAGTGAAATAAGCAAGACCCAGAAAGATAAATAGCAACTTTTCCTTCCAGGTTTAAAGAAAAAAAAAGAATGTATATATATATACAATATATATATATTGAGGGAGTACAAGAGGCACCCCTTGAGAAGAAGAAAAGAACTCTCAGAAAGAGGGAGACAAAAGAGGAAAAGTCATGACCTCAGTGAGATAACCAAAGAGTGTGTGATGATGTGTCTCGGCGACGCCCATTGTATAGCTGAGATGCACTGATGTTGATAAGGAAAGCGTCCACTAAAACACAAGCACTGCGGTGCCCATGGCAGATGGAATGGCCAACATGGGTAGCAAGGACACACAGTGTGGAAACACTGAGCCAAAGAGACTCCATGTCCCAGGACAACAGCACCAATCTCATCAAACAGTAAAAAAGCTAATATCACTTAATGAATGAATTGATTGATTCTGGAATTTTCCATTTAGTGTCTATAAAAACCATGGGGGAAAAAACTGCAGACACTTGGGCTATTTTATCTTTATGGAGTTTTCCAGTAATTTTTGAGTGCCTATGTTTAAATATAAGCATATTGCTGTTTTTGTAAGAATATGAGGTCATATGCTATAATGTGCACTTTTTTCTGTTCATTATTTTGGCAATATTTACTCTTGTTGATAGATACAATTAATTTAGAAGTCTCTGCGTTGTTGATTTTAACAATTACCACATAGTTGATGTAGGAGGGTCATCTGTCTATATGTTACTTTCATTGGTTAATAAAGAAACTGCCTTGGCCCTTTTGA